>CAHIKZ030003250.1:1852500-1855000 GCA_903632075.3 Acanthosepion pharaonis | reverse complement strand
TAACTTCAGGCATTTAAATTCTCTATATAATATCTTTCTAATTTTATCGATTTTAAAGTTCGTAGAGTTCTTTATAACCATAAGTCCATCGTCTCTGTATAATCCAATGTCAGTTATATTAATGTCATAATATGCTGTGAGATTGTATAATATAAAAAGATCTATAATGTCAGAAGACTCAACCGAGTCTAGTGATCCCATTGTGATGTCAAAGTGGTCATAAGGATTTTTTATCCATTGCTCACCTTTATGTATTAGTACGGATTTTTCCCATTTATATTAATGCTCTTTTCTTCTGTTACGTCCGTGTATTGGGTAGCAAAGTCCAACGCATTCATGAACAGTTCTTTTGATATTGATTGATAGTAATTTTCAATAGAAAGATATTATATAGATAATTTAAATGTCATCAGTTAATCCTCCCACCTCAACACTGCATTCATTTGTTGTGTGAATGACAGTGGCCCATAAAGCTAGCCATCGTTCTGCAATTTTTGTTATATATATATATGACATGTCAAATCATCGGGTGGTGGAAGTTGACTTTAAACATCATAACTTCCAGTGTCTTTTGGATATCAGCGAATAGATTCCCAAAAAGACTTTAACATCTGCAAAACTTCTTGCAGGGGATGGCGTGTAACGAACAAAACAAGATTTGGCGCTCGAACCTTCCATCCTCTTTAAAAAATCCAAACCTGTCAAACATCGATTGAACCTATTTTATGAATCAGAAACTTGGACATTATCTGTGATAGACGATTGAATGGAGCATATACAAATCTATTTAGAAAAATAACACAATTTACGAAGAACAGAGACCAATCTCTCTTAAGCTCAAATAAAAACGATTACTGGTTGCCGGCCACTGCCACCGAACGGACAGGGAAATCTTCTCATCCTTACTCCTATGGCATCCTTCTGGAAGTGTCTTCTTATGAAAATTGACTTTCCCAGACACCATAGATCAGGACCCAGGGTTGGACATTGGGGATCTGGGGACAACAATACAGGACCGAACGTGTGGAAAGGGATTGTCAATGGAGTTTCGACCAACCATAGGCAGGTTGAAGGATGATGAACATATTTCAATTTCGTTATTGTGTACATCCTCTACTCCCCGCATTTCATGCCATAATTTTATATATTTTTATATTAAAAAAAAAACCCAACAAAAACAAAACAAAACAAAACAAAAATAACAAAAAAACAAAAAAATCAAAAACAAACAAAACAATTGTATATATTTTCATGTCATGGATGTGTTAGTATACTCCCTGTGAATACGTGGTATTATGGCATGTGTTGGAGTGGATATCGATGAATGAGTTCTTATGGTGTGTGAGTAAATTGTAATGAATGAATGAGTCGTGAACCAGTTTAACTAGGTCTAGGATAGTCAATGACAACCCCCCTCCTTTGGCCTTGTGCCACATGAAATGTAATATTTCAAAATAAAAACATTCCTTAATGTAATGGGTTTAAATTTAAGAGAGCAATGTGAGGAATGGTTGTAAACATTATAATCACGCCAATTGTGTCATTAAGAGCTTATTAATAAAAATGTTATCAACATGTAATGAGACTAATATTTCGTTGTTACAGTTTAAGACTTGTAGAAATTGGTTTGGGGAATTAAAAGTCCATTTACAAGGTAAATACAGAGAGATTAATTTCTTCCATGATTTTGTAAGTACGGGAAGGGGATCGGTGGGATTATTGGGCGTAGGGCGCTGTTCCTATAGACCATGATAGAATCAGGAAAGGGGAAGGAAACTGGCAACAAGAAACATCGACTAGAAAAATCTTATACAACTAAATTGTTTATCTTCAACGAAACTTGTTTAAATGAATAGGATTTTGTAAAGAGTCTTAGACCGAGAACTTTTTATTACTTCCTCATATATATATATATATATATATATATATATATATATATATATATATATATAAATTTAAAAGAAAAACAGACCACTTTAAGGTACCATTATAATAATTTATTTCACCAGAGCCCTTTTAAAGGACTCCGGATCATCAGATAGCACTTCCAAAAATGAAAATGGATTTACATTGAGCTCTCAGGATTTCATCTTTCTTGGGATTACTCATACGGATTACCAAGTTCTTCATAGCTTATATATATATATATATATATATATATATATATTAAAGACATTTTTATTTATAAATAAATTATTAATAAATAAATTGTCGGACCATGTCCATTTCTTAACATATGACGTCATTTGTTTACATTCGATACGCCAGAGCAGTTATGAATGTACGAGATTCATGGAAGATTGTAGTTTATAACAGTAAATTCGACCTTGTCTACCATAAGGTTCATGGTGGCCGAGTGGTTAAGGCATGTCAGCGTATATGACAGTTCCGTATAGGATGCAGGTTCGAATCCTGTCTATGAACGAATATTTTCTATGAAAATTTCTCGGACATTCAGGCCGGTAAATGTTATTTAATACTGTTTATCTTAAACAGAGCA
>CAHIKZ030003250.1:1682500-1850000 GCA_903632075.3 Acanthosepion pharaonis | reverse complement strand
CGCCATCAGCAACACCAGCTCTCCAAGAAACCCGGTCTTCTGCTGGAGTCTCCCATTTATCCAGACCAATATTGCACTTGTTTAGTGACTCTTTAAGGTAATCTTTGTAACAATGTTTTGGCTTGTGCTGCGGTCTTTTTCCCCATTTCCATTTCTCAATACATTAATTGCTTTGGCATTCTGTCATCTGCTGTACGACTAACATGGCCTGTCCATCGCAATCTGTATTTGTGCATAATACCTTCCACATTCAGTGTAGAACAACAGTTTCAGTGGTGTGAGACATCCAGTGGATTTCAAGCACAGATCAAAGGCATTGTTGATGAAAACGTTCCAGTATCTTCAGATGTCAACAAATACATACACACACACACACAAACAAACACACACATATATATATATATATATATATATATATATATATATAGACGATTCATCTTCCGTTTTGAATTCAGACACCCCAACCTTACCCTGACTTGACCTCTTTGAATGTAACTGAGATATTGATACAAATTATTAACCTTTACGCTCCCCCCCCCTTTTTTTTTTTAAATAATTGCTCTAGCCGTTACCATAGTAATTTTAATTTTAATAATGAATATGCTTATAAAACGCGTAAATTTCAGGAATTAGTTATTCCAAAAAAAATTTCGCTTGAAGATGGAACAGAGCTTGGTACTTTAATTCAATTTAATCCAAATAATGAAATTGAAGTTTTCAGCTCTTGTTTTGAAACATGAGAACTCTTATGTAGCGATGGAATCATATTTTTTAAATAAATAATTATATTTAGGCTCTATTTTTGTATCGAGCACTGTTTTTAAAAATAATAACAAAAATACTAAAGAACTTCGGATTATTTACCTAACGAGTTCTTTCCTATTTTCTATACATTTTACACACACACACACACACACACACACACACACACACACACACACACACACACATATATATATATATATATATATATATATATATATATATATATACTTACACATCACCACATATATACACAATATATACAGAGACATATATGTACATACCGACTAAAAACCCTTTAAAAATATATGGAAATCTAATTAAAATTCGAATGTAATAAGAAAGGAAAAAGGGAAAATAGAAATAAAAACAAGAAAAAAAGGAAATTAACATCACTAATTACAATATACCTATAGAGTTATAAAGAGAAGTCAAAATGAAATAAAATCAATTAAAATAAAAAAATATATAATGAAGAATAATTACATAAAGATACTTTATAGTAAGAAAATAGGGAAAAAATGACAGTAAGGTTAATATTGATGGTCACCAAGGTATTAATAGTAATTTAGTGGTAGATAAAATATATTTTTGTAATGGGTAAGTGATGAGAAATTTTGGAAAGATATAGAAAGGACGAAGAAGTAGCAGAATATACAGCGCAAATGTCAAATGATAACAGTTCATGCAGTTGTCAAATGATAACAGTTCATGCAAATTCAGTCAGGATGGAGGAGAAGCAGAAATCTCAATGTATTTGTTAAATGATGACAATTCATGCAAGTGCAGTAAGAACATAAGTTTTGCTCACAATCCTAGTAATTTTAAAGATAGATGTAGTCTATGCTTACAAGACAAAATTAGAACTATTAAATTTGGAAATCCAAATATACTTTTAAACCAAAGAAATGAATTAATTTCTAAATGTCGTCACCGAAATAGATTTAAACTTACCAAGACTTTTATATATTTATATCTATATATGTATATATATATTTTATGTATTTATTATCATTATTTTTATTAATATTTATATTTATTATTTTTTATGTAATATTTAATATATTATTTAAATCTTTTTTACCATTAATTAATTAAATTAATATATTTATATTTATTTATCATATAGTGTTATGTTATAAAAAATTATTCTAAAGGTACTTTCACTTTTCTAATTTTACGTGTAGATTTTTACCTTTATTTAATCTTCCTTTTATTGGTTCATTATATTATATATTAAATGATAAATATTAACTGTTTTTTCCTTGTAGATGGGAATTATTGAATATAGGTTTAATTTAAAATATGTTGATTTAAATGTAGATGTTAAATGAGATACTTCTTCCTAAGATAATAATATCATTTCAATATATTATTTTTTATATTTTTCTTCTTATTTTTTTCTGGTATATTGTTTATTTAAATATGTCTTTAATTCTGAATTATCTCTCTTTCATATAAATGCGTTTATCTCTTTATTTAATATATTATTTTTGGTTTATAGATTTAAGAATGTTTTCTTTATCTCTAACCTACCTTCTGATTACTACTGTGCATAAAATAAACAGATCATTTCTTCTCTCTTTTTTCTCCCCCTTTTTTCTCTTCCTTTCTCCTCTGACCACCTCTCATATCCAGACTTACATTACTTCCTTGTTTTTAGTTGCTCTCTATTTTCTGTTTTCCTTCCCTTCTTTCTTTCTCTGTCTGGCCATTTTTTCAATACTTTATCATCCATTGACTGGTTTGAAAAATCCTTTTAAATTTTTTCAATTTGCAAGGTGAATGCAATGTAATCTTAATTCCTTTTGTATAAAATATGTTGGTCTGTTTAATTAAAACATCGATCAAATATTATAGATTTATGCACACACACACACACACGGCATTTCTCTTTCTATATATGCATATATAAATATATATATTATATAAAGATTATATATATTTATACACAAATATTATAAATATATTAATATATGTATACACACAATATATATATATATACTCTGATTTGATAATACTATTCTCTCTCTCTCTACATATATATATATATATATTTATGCAAAATATAGATATATTTATACACACATGCACTATCTCTATATATATATGTATAGACATATATATTATATAAACATTATATATTTTTATACACAAATATATATATATATATATATACGCACATATTATATATATACACACACACTATATATATACACATTATATATATATATATATACATTATATTATATATATATATATATATATATATATATATATATATATATATATATATATATATATATATATATATATATATATATATATATATATATATATATATACATTTATATATATATATATATATATATATATAAATGTGTCTATATATATATATATATATATATATATATATATACTCTCTCTATATATATATATATATATATATATATATATATATATATATGGGGAAAAGTATTAGGGTATGTGCGCATAGTTTCGGTTAAATTGTCTGTTGATTAAAATAGCGATGACAGTGAGAAGTAAAACATCTGGAAACCTCATTGGTTTGTTAAAAATAGTGGAAACGAAAAAGTATAGACGGTGAGACTTCCACCCCGTCTGTCAGTCTGTCTGAGAGAACCATAACTTACAGAATCCTTATTCTTCGCTGCAAACGTTATCCAGATGCCTCCGTTTCCGATTCCAGGTTTACATGTCTGACTCTTTACAATCCAAAACGAAAGAAATACTCTCAGTGCTTAAAAAAAAAAAGATGTGTAAGAAGGCTTTAAAAAGTTCTTCTGAAAGCTAAAGTCATTTACAATCTCCATTAATACAATGAAGAAATAGTTTTCATTTTTAAAAATCTAAAATGTTTGCATATAGACTCAGTGTTTGCATGTAGACTCAGATATAAATCCCGCCAAAGTTTACCTATAGACACAGGTATACTCACTTACGTAGGTAATTGAGCCTGGCTTTATCACGAGTGTTTCCTGTCGCTTGATTGGTAAAAGAAACTTCGACTAAAGAAGTAGTTTCTCTGATAGAAAAAAGGGAATACAGGCTCCTTCTGTTTTGAAGCACATTCTTCTTTAGTATTTTGCCATTAATTTCACTGTTTGAAATGACGGGGATCTCAATTGAAATACGTGGAACAACTCAAAGTAACGTTCACAGTAATAATAATAATAATAATAATAATAATAATATATATATATATATATATATATATATCTTCTCAGATGAAGTATATCTGTACGAGAGACAAAATGAAGGAAAAGACAGTAGGAAAATTATACTTAGTTTAGCCGACGCATTTTCGTCATTCGACGGACTTTATCAATTTGCCTTGATTAATTCCGTCGAATGATGAAACGCGTCGGCTAAACACAGTATAGTTTTTCTATTATCCTTTTCATTTGTTCATATATATATATATATATATATATATATATATATATATATATATAGAGAGAGAGAGAGAGAGAGAGAGAGAGAGATTATTAGTGGAAAATATACATACATATGCAAAATATATATAAAAATACCCATACATGTATATTTTCAGAAAAAAATTTTCCAAGAGGAAGAATCCAGGTAGAACTCAATGTCTAGGACAGAGTAAGGATATAATAAAAAGGCTTAAACGCTAATATTCCATGGTCATAATTTATTCTATTGGAATCGTAAATACGATCCAAATCATCAGACCTACAAATTCAAAATTTGATTTCCGGAGTTGTTTTTTCTGTTTTCATTTTGAATTTGTAGGTCTGATGATTTGGATCGTATTTACGATTCCAATGGAATAAATTATGACCATGGAATATTAGTGTTTAAGCCTTTTTATTATATATATATATATATATATATATATATATATATATATATATATATATATATATATATATATATATTGAGTGTATTGAGGCAGCATTTTTCATTCATACATGTTTTATTAAATAATATAGACAAGTGTTGTCTATTTATTTTATGTAAATTCTTTTCATAATGTCTGATAAGCTTAATAACATTATCATTAAACGAAGAAAGAAAATCACAATATTAATACATATTTTTTAATCCAATCTAAACTTTTGGCTTACATAAGCCATAATCAAAGATGTCAATTACTGTACAACATATTAAGCAATATACGGAAAAGACAGTGATGATAGTCTGTGATTGTTTACTTGGATGATTTCCTAGCAACGATAAACACGTGCATATAAGACGCTAGAAGCGAAAATCGCACCGCAGCTCATGACGTCACATATGAAAAGAATTTACATAAAATAAATAGACAACACTTGTCTATATTATTTAATGAAACATGTATGAATATATATATATATATATATATATATATATATATGTGTATGAATAAATGAAAAGACAATAATAAAACTATACTAAGTTTATATATATATATATCTATATTGTGTTTATATATATATATATATATATATATATATATATATATTGTGTTTATATATATATATATATATATATATATATATATATATATATATTGTGTTTATATATATATATATATATATATATATATATATATATATATATATATATATACAATTCCAAGAAGATGCTTGCTTTTCGCTCTTTCCGTGACTTGAACTTTCCTGTGTTCACGCGATTTTCCAAGGATCGCACAAGGATACAATTACAATGCTTCATTTTGATATATATATATATATATATATATATATATATATATATATATATATATATATATAGTCTACGAAGGATTTGGATTACTACCACACACAAAAGACAATGGTTAAACCATAAGAAACCATTCATACGCAAAATGTTTTTTTTTGGAAAAATCATTGTAATTCTCAAAGATATTCACTCTCAAAAAATGTTTTTTTGTAAAAATCATTGTAATTCTCAAAGATATTCATTCGCAAAAAAAATGTTTTTTTTTGAAAAATCATTGTAAGACTCAAACATATTCATGGTAAGACCCAAAGAAAAAACTTTCAATAAGCTACAAAAGGTTGATAACCCATAAAAAAACAAATCAGTTATTGTATTGGTAGCTCTATGGTTCGCCATAAGCATCAGGATTCCTAAAAAAAAAGGAAAACGGATCATAGTGATAGACACATTTTCTGAAGTTTTGTAAACCAATGTTTTGCAACATCCATAGGAATCCTGAACAGTAGGATGCAGAAGGGAAGCAGGCAGAGGGTGCGATGGCTCCGGGCATCTTATATCGTGAGGGCATCCATCAAAAATTTAGTTTATATTTAATTTGAATAGAGTTTTTATTTCATGTTTAATCTGTTTTTACATATTTAAAATGTCTTCCTTTCTCACATTTCTCAATATTAGGTCCTATAGGCCTACCCTACTTAAGCCTTAGGGGCATACAATCAACGAGTTGGTCATAGGCATTACCAAACATCACCAAACCTCTTAACTGTAATTCTCTTTAACTGTTTTACTTTAAGTAAAACTTCTTTTCTTTTCTATTGACGTAATCAAGGAACCTTTGGGCATTTTCAGAGAAACTTTTAAAGAATTCTTCAGTGTTACAATTACTGAAAAGCATCAAATTCGAAACTTCTTTTTATAGTTGTTGGAACAGCGAGAAAGGAGATTTAATTACAAAATTGAACTCATTTGATTATTAATCTTGGAATAAAACACTCTGAAAATACACTCATACATTGGTATTAATGAACTTCTCTTTAACAGATATCAGAAGCAACGAACAAAATCTGGAGCAGCCCGCTCGCTACGTTAGGTAGGGAGGAGTAGATACGATAGGCATCAATAAACTACAGAAGAACTCAAAATTGATCGCTGCATTTAAATATTGCATTAATATTTAAGCTTGCCTTTTAAAAGTTCAACGATAATTCTTCTGCCACCACTTACTTACTTTCCGTACAAACAATTATTTTAATTTCATGGGTGACTTTCACTGGATTTCGTAATTAATTTCGATTATTCCCACATTTATTTCCAACTTATAAAATACTAGCAGTAGAGCGCGGCGTTGCCCGGGGATGTAACAGTAAGAGATAGATCAAGTATCAAAAAAGTGTGCAAGACAATAAGAAACACTACCTCCCCCCACCCCAAAGTGAAGTTTTGTTGAAATCGGTTGAAAAATGTAGGAAATCCGATCCCATATATAAACGAACACACACACACACACACACACACACACACACACACACACACACACACACACACACACACACACCTAGGTTTTATAATAAGTATAACTCGATGACTCGATATTAATAAGTATAACTCGATATGAGTTGTCTCCCTTTCATTAATGCTTCTTAATCGTGCTTTCAAATTGATTTCGTGCAAAAACAATTGTATTTTTCCAATTTTTGGTGCTGTCAGAACCACCGCAAGGTAATTTTACGTAGTCCTGTGAAGTTTTGTTGAAATCGGTTGAAAAATGTAGAAAATCCGATCCAATATATAAACGTACACACACACACACACACACACACACACACACACACACACACACACACACAATCTGCGTTTTATAATAAGTATGATTTCAATTATTCCCACATTTATTTCCAAGTTATAAAAATTGTTATCGTACAAAAAATTCGTCGCAAAAAATCACGTAAAAAATCGTCGAAAACAATCGCAATCATGAAAACTTGGGAATCGAAAATTTTACCATTGCGGGTTCAGATCCAAAATGTTTTTAATTTGCTCATGGAGTTGGTCTGATTCCAAAATGCTATGATATGTTGGGCTACGGCCTCTAGGAGGAATGTTGAAAAAGTGTGACACAGTGACATACTGCGTGGGGGCGGGGTGTAAAAATTTTCAGATAAAATATATCTGTGAAAGGACAATTTGTAAAAAGGAAAAAAAAGGAAAAAAGCTATCTTAGCCGTGACTAAAAGTCCCTCAGGACGAAACTCGTCGCTTAAGATAAGTTTTCCTTTTGTCTTTTTTATATATATATATATATATATATATATATATATATATATATTAAAATTAATTGATTTAAAATATGTTTTTTCCGCTACACAGTTCTAACCATGTTTCAAAAATAGAAGCTAAAGCCTCGAATTTAATTTTGCAATTAAATTAAAAGCATTAGTTCCATTTCATCCTCAAGCGAATTTTGGAGTAACTTTGAAATTACTGGGTTTTAAAGACAAAGCTAAAATCACGTTTCCATGGTTACAGAATATTCTACTTGAATTGGACAAGGGATGTCTAGGTGATTATATATATATATATATATATATATATATATATATATATATATATATATATATATATATATATATATATATTAACTTAGTATGAAAATAACGACAATGAGAATATCCGCAGTCAATTGTTGAAACATCCTGACGAGTGGACCGAAGGATTGCAAAATGCTTGTCTTCGAATCTGTGGAGTCGAGGTACTGAACATAACATCAATCTGCTAAGTGACTAATTTTATATTTGTATTAACGATATATATATATATATATATATATATATATATATATATATATATATAATTAAAAAGCGAATTTATAAGAGAATGCAAGCACGACTCCCAGTTTCACGTTTCGGTGATTGTCAGGCATTTTCTTTTAAAATCATTTTTTTTTTAATTAGCTTACCTCTTTCAACTTGACATTGAGCGCTGTTTTTTAATACCGTTAGTAAGTTTCTTATCATTAATAACACTGTTGTCATATTACCCATTAGTATCGTTATATATATATATATATACACTGGACATTTTTACAAATCTGTTTTGTAAATCCCAGGTTCAGCTTTTAAATTCTAATTATTATTTTTATTTATTTATTTTTTTATTAATTAAGTCACTGATTGTTTTTGAAGTTGAAGCAAATTTTATATTAAGTTTCGATAAAACCTGAGGCAGGAATTTACAAATTAGACTGTAAAAGAAATTTCCCAAGACATGCGTAGGTGAATCATATAGAAATTTAAATAAATTATACAAACGCACACATGCGCATTCGCGCGTACACACAGACATACACACATATCTATCTATCTATCTATCTATCTATCTATCTATCTATCTATCTAGTGATTTACTAAGCATAACTTAGATATGTCACAAGGCCGAAACTAGTAAGAATTGAACTGAGTACTTGGTCATAATTGATCTAGCGAGACAAGCATGCTAAATATTACACTACATCGAAGTGGTCTCCATATATATATATATATATATATATATATATATAAAAGTAAATGTGAAGTCAACACTCATAGGCGACATGCTAGACGCAATCGTCAGACCGCCTAACGATTGCGTCTAGCATGAAACAGCCTGTCGACTCTGGAGTGTTGACTTCAATGTTCACTTTTATATTTCCATACGCTCTATCTCTTATATTGAGCACTTTATCCCATGAATATAACACACCTTAAAACTATATTTCTTCATATATATATATATATATATATATATATATATATATATATATATATATATATATATATAATAAAAATGAGAGCATTAATAATATTAAAATTTACCTAACTGTAAATATCAGATCCTTTTAAGTTGCCTCCTCGAATCCGAAGTTTCTTGAACTTTAAATACAGTACCGACTGAAGAATGGCTGGCACCAGGAAATTTCGGAGTCGGGAATACAAACAACTAAAAAGGATTTTGTCATATAGGAATAAAGTGTCGCTACCGACACTTGGGTTTGAACACGGATCGCCAGAGAGCAAGCATAGTCGACTTTATCTTGAAATAATTACAAATGACAGGTTAGGGAAAAATATATATATATGGGAATTAGCGGTGTCTGACCGAGTATTGTTCGAAGGCTATTGTTGTATCTGTGATTTACAAAGTCTCTCCTACAAACGGGTATTACAAAAGATTTGAAGTTTACAGTTAAGTAAATTTTAATATTATAGTCACCATTATTTTGCAATGACTCCCTGATACTTGTCAGGCAATTTTTTGATACCTTCTGAGTAAAATTCCGTTTTCATGGAGGAAAAGTTTTAGATGCACTCTTGAATGTGGTTTTCATTAGAGAAAGGTTTTCCCCATGAAAGCGGTTCGCAGCGACCGTTGAAGATAATAATCTTTTGGTGCAAGGTCAGGTGAATATTTCGACTGACCAACCGAGTTCCAAAAATCTTTTCCTTGAGTTATTCTTGCTGCATGCAGCCTTATGTTGTCACAACATATTTCCTATTGTCGAGCGCTTTTCGATTAATTTTTAATGGACACGTTGCAGCTGCTGGACGTATAAAAGTGGATTTAGTTTTAAGAAAGACGTTTCATTTCGTTTTAAGATTTCTGAATGAATAATACCTCGACGATCCCATCACACACAGAACATTATCACCTTTCTTCCATAAAGCTCAGCGTTTTATCCTCGTCTATTCACTACCTTTTGCATTGGACATTGTCATATGGAACCCATTTTTCACCACCTGTTATAGCATATTTAAGGAATGGCTAGTTAGGATGATACATACGTCATTAAAACTAGTTCCCAAAAATGGAAATTCCTTATGACTAAACCTAAAATAAAATATTAAATAGTTCGAATATCTCTTGAGAGTAGAACCTAATACCTTGTGAATTTCAGTCTAGTCCATATGATTAAAGAGAGGAAGCAGTGAAATCTTTTTTCCTTCTTCATATATTTTATAAGTAGTGGTTTATTCCTTGCTTCCTGTTAAGGACTGGGTTTCCGGTTCCTTCTAACGTCTTTTCATTTTCTTTCACTCTCAGTAATCGCCTTGTGTCTTAGTGGCATTAGCGCCTTACTCTGTGTGAATTGATTAAAAAAAAAAAAAGAAACAAATACAACTACAAGATTACTTATTGTTATGTAGGCATAAAATGTCGCTGCTGACACTCGAGTTTGAACATAGATCGCCAGTGAGCAAACACAAGCGATCCCATTATTGAATTCAGTGGATCAAGTGACCATAGAAGAAACGCATATATAGGAAGTCGCGTGACGTCTAGATTGATCTCCAATTCTCGTCTATCCTCTATTACTATTCGGATCGCTATATTCTCGTCTATCCTCTATCCTATTCGGATATCGATTTCTAGCCTGTACTATTTCTCTACTCATTTCACTATACTATTTCTCTATTCGGATCACTACACGAGTTACTTGTCAAGCGGATATTATCGAGAAAGTACTATCAGTGCGAGTGATATTCAATGGCCTATGACTCCAGTATTGTTCAACGACGTTACTATAGTTGCATCTGCGATTACAAAGTCTCTACTACAACGAGCATTACGAAAGTGACAACGAGTATTCGTGGGCATTACGAAAGTGGCAACTGGTGTTCATTGGCATTACAAAACTTATATAACCCCATCGTCTTTTTTAACGGTACCGGTAAACTAGCAAAGAGAAATCGCCTCATGATTGATTTGTTTTTTACGGCTTATCAACCTTTTACAGATTTTTTTACAGTGATGCTCAACCTATACAAGGTTCAAGAGCCACGAGAGACAGAGAGTTATAGAGTAAGTGACACTATTCCAAGCAATGTGATAATGCCATCAAGACGCAAGGAGTCACCGGAAATGGAAGAAAAGGAAAAGACAGGAATAGAGGTTTAACTCTTATTTACTATCGAATTCATTTTTCTTTTCGCAATAGGAGTAGATATTTTCGCCTATTCACCGGTCTTTTGAACAGGGTAGAGGTTTATCCCTTGTTTCCTTTTTAGGATTAGGTTTCCGGATCTTTCTGAAGCCTTTTCCATCCCTTTCATTTCTCCTTGCGTCTTGGGGGCCTTATTTCCTTGCTTGGACGGTGCCTCATACTCTATAACGCTCTGCCTTGAGCCTGGTATAGGGTGAATATTATTGTAAAAAATACCTTTCCTAAGTAAATAGTTATTACAATCATTGTCAACCTCGACCGGGCGGGGCCAGTTAAAGCAAATAAGAGGGAGGTTTTATGCTAAGGAGTCAGATTTGTTTTCAGGGAATCTATTTTTTAATTTGTTACACCCCGAATTTATTTATTTATTCATTCAAAATGGAAGCCATTTTATTCCTGGACATCTGTTTTGTTCCTTTATATTATTTTAGGTACCTCCGTGAGATTGCTAAAAAAGAGCATAGCATAACAAAAAAGACACCAAACTTGACGAAAACAAAACTTTATCGTCTAAATGTTTACGTTGTTATTAAGAGGAAAGATCAAAGTTTTTGGGGGGTATTTTTTACATTTTTTAATCGTTCCTAGCACGTCCAAAAGTTTCGTTAAAAATCTTGTTTTTTTTTGTCAGAAAAATTGACAGATAATCAATCATGTCAACCATTTTTTTCCATTTTATAAAAAGAAAATGAAAATCTCAGTTTGAAATTCTTTTAAAAATCAATTATAATTTTTTCAAAACTTATTTTAAGAAAATCAGAAATTGTAATATTTATTTAAAATATCTTGAAACATGCATTACTTAGTTTCTGCGCGAAAAAGATGTAGTTTAAAAATAAAGCAAAGAAGGTCATAACATTTCGCGTCACTTGACCGATGACGAAAGACATTTTCGTGACGTATTGACAGCTTACGTGAGGATAATTTATTCTACGGAAGGAGAGAAGTGAAATTATTTAGATTTAAGTGAACAAATTATTTACCTCGTTATTTTTAAGGAAAACTTTCAGCGCTCTAATTTTTTTGTACTTAGCTTTCACCTTTACGTTTACGGTGTTTTATGGAAGATATATTATAAAGAAATTAAAATAAGACTGTTGAGAATGAGATTAAATTTCATAAGAAAGGTATCTAATTAATTTATAGGTAACTTTCTTATGAAATTTTATCAGAAGTGTACATAAAATACAAATTTAAATTTCATAAGATGATACTGATACTTGTAGGTACCCTTCTCAGTTGAAATTGAAAAATCAACTCAACTTCTCCAAACGTGTTTCGCAAAAATAAATCTCAAAGGGACATTTACGAAATTGAATGCGGCTTTTAACTAATTTCATAATATTTTAACAACTTAAATGTAAAAATCTATTATAATTAAAGAAATAACAAATAATTGTATTAAAAATTCAGTGTTAAACACTAGACGGAAACTCAATGCACGTGACCTTTTTTTATTGCAGGCATGATACTTCCGGTCTTCCGTAGATTTGTTTTGCAGTCGTATTATTGACACAAATTATATTTTTTGTATATACTGGTGTTCGTTAGTTTGTAAGAAGCTTTGGAAATTATAATCTGTAAATATATATCTACTTAATAACAACATTAATTAAATTGTACAAACTTTTCCCTAATTTTAGAAGAATTAATGTAAAAATAATAAAATATTTCCGAAATAACAAATAATTGTTTTAAAAATTAATTTTTCATCGAAATATCTTTTTGCTTTCAGACAATATTGTCCATGTTCATTAAAATAAATAAAAGCAAATAAAAGCTTTTGAAATTATATATTTTTGTTTTATTGAGTTTTGGGTGTTACAATTCAGAGATGATTTTCAGGTAGATGTTGTCCAACTAAAAAACAAAAAAAACAAAACAAAAAAAAACATGATTTGGTTTCCTCAAAGCCTTGTGCATTTAACTAATATAATCACTAATTTGCCCAAAATTGAAATCATTGAGTTTTCGTACAATTCGTTAGGGGGGGTAATACATATGAAAAAAATTTTTGCCATGACTTTAAAAAAGGAAAACATATTTATAAGTTCCATAATTTGTGAATAGTTTCTGAAAGTTTCATTAAAATCCGACAATTATTTTTATTTTTGCAAGATTTTCAAAATTAATGTCTGTCATACAGAAAGAAAAAAACGTGCTAAAATTTTATGTTATTTAGTAGTTCCGCTGAACACGAAGAGAAACAGGGTTTTTCAATCAAAATTTAGAATGTTCTAAAAAGAGGGAAAAATTTTAAAAAATAATTTAAAAATACCTTGTTCTTTCCTGTTAATAATAACAAAAACATTTAGACGTTAAAATTTTGTTTTCGTCTTTTTCATCATGCTATGCTCTGTTTGTAGCGATCTCATGGAGGTACCTAAATGGAAACCGATTTAGAGAATCGAATATTGAAATCTGTACCAACGGCTTTTGAGAGCGGCATATTCAGTCATCTCATTTAGATATTACTTTCATGAGAACATCTGTATTTTTGCAGACGTCTTGTGTGTGTATGTGTGTGCGCGCGCGCTCGCGTGTGTGTGTATTTGTTACGCATTCTGCGTCCGTTATCTGCCCGCACAGTCACATAACGGCTATCTCGTCTGTCAGAATAATTACAGTAAAAGTTAACATCGGTATGTTTGGACTGTCACCCCAGAACTTGTGCTGGGAATCGAGCCATGGAGTCAGCCCTCTCCTGAATCCTTAAACGTCTTCTTAAGACTGTTCTCAGCTCCTATTGTCGGCGCACAACATAAGAGCGTGATTCCCCCTGAGTAGTCGGCGGACAACACACACGAGCAGGGGTCGGGGTATTCCTATTTCCTGAGCCCCTATTCTCATTTTGATCACTAGTATATATGAAATGACTATCGGTCGGCCACTTGGTACGAAGCTACGGTATCTAGTTTGTGCTCTGTTCCTTTGTTAAATACACATAGAATATTTATTTACTAATGTTACAGGGGTCATTTTGGGAGCAAGGATTTAATTCTATGTATTAATTCTCTTTTTTTTAAATGTTTTTTTTTCCTTTTTTTATTTGTACAATAACCCTCTCCGGCATAGATGTGTGTGTGTGTGTGTGTGTGTGTGTGTGTGTGTGTGTGTGTGTGTGTGTGGTTTGTTTTCCCTTCGTTGATTAGGTCTTACAGAGGTAAGACTAAAAAGTAAAAATTTACTTTTTTGCATAGTGTTGATTTTGATCAGCCGACTCGGACTATAATTATAGCATTTCCTCTCAAAATTTAATACTTCCGGGGTAATGGAGTGGCGAAACGATTCTTTCTTTTTATGTGCCATGTCCTTTCAGGACGTAGACGATCATGGCTCTCCACCTCCCTCTATCCCTTGCTTCTCTCAATAAGTTCCTTTCCTCTGCCACTTCCCCCAGACCACGCTCTGTCATCCACTTGCTTAAGTCCGCCAGGTATATCACATATTGTTTTCCCTTGTCTTTCTTTCCCTCTATTCGACCCGTGAGTATCAGATTCTCCAGACCCTCCTTCCTCATCATGTGTCCCAGAAACTTCAGTTGCCTCTTCCTGGTATTAAGTATAAGCCTCCTCCTTGTTTGCAACATCTCTGTCAACTCGAGTCTCTTCTTCATCTTTGAGGAAATCGTCCAACATTCGCTGCCGTAAAGAAGAACAGATGTCATATAACAGTTCAGTATGCTTTTCTTTGTTACCAAAGAAATCCTCCTGTCTCGTAATACTCTGCCCAACTATTGGAATGTGCCTTTGCCATCCCAATACGTCTATGGATCTCAGTGTCGCACTTACCGTCCTCTGTCAAGACGCTTCCCAGATATTTAAACTTTGTCGTCTGCTTGATTCTAGTGTTTCCGACCTGCAAATCGCATTTCAAGCTCATCCTTTTACTGATGACCATGCATTCTGTCTTCTTGTAAGGTTATGCTTAGTCCTTTCTTCCCACTCTATGTCGCTACCTTCTGTAGGAGATTTTGTAATTTCTTTTATGTGTCTGCTATCAGTCATTTGCGTCATGTGTCATTTGTGTCCCCTCCCTCGGTCTCTGGTGTTTATGGAGGAGTGTAGTCGCAGAAATAAATTTTGCTCAGTCTCGACTAAGAACTACATGCTTTTTCAGTCATTGACCCTATTATTTTAGTTTCCGTAACTGTCTTACTTCTAATGGTATTAAATTTAATTGACCTCGACTTAAGTTTTAACTTTGTTGAATATAAATTGGTTTGTGAACAAACGCCTGGATACAGTCACTAAGTATTTTTTTTTTCGATGTAAACGGTCAGACTAGCCCCGGCGAAACGGTTACCAGCAATAAAAATGGAATAAGTAAATCGATTTCGAATTTCGGTCGAGCATTCTTACATCAACTTACACTAATGCCGTTCAGAAAGGCATTCATTTGTCGGGTTAAGTCATAAATAGCTTTTTGTTTATCAACGTGCTTCTAAGAAACAAAAAATACAATTATATTTTATCCAATTCTACGGATATTCTCAAGAAATTAAAATCTAAATGCGATCATTGAATATGCTGCTCTCGAAAGCCGTTGGTACAGATTTCAATATTCCATTCTCTAAATAGGTTTCCATTTTAAATAATATTGAGGAACAAAATAGATGTCCAGGAATAAAACGGCTCCCATTTTGAATAAATAAATAAAAAACGGGGTGTAACAGATTAAAAATAGATTTCCTGAAAACAAATCTGACTCCTTAGCATAAAATCTTCCTCTTATTAGCTTTAACTGGCCCCGCCTGGTCGAGGTTGACAATGATTGTAATAACTATTTACTGATGCTTGGGCAGATAAGGTATGCATGATATGTGTCTGGAAATATAGACAAAAATGTATATTTTCAAGAAATTAAATTTTCAACATTTTATGCTATTATGAAATGGACAAAGTACGACATTTTTATGTTTATTCTTTTTATATGTGAGCAAATATAAATGGATATAAATCCGACAGAATGAAGAAAATATCTGGAAAAACAAACAAAAACAAGTCTTATCCAAAAACAGATGATATAAAATTTTTTATCATCTGTTTTTGGATAAGACTTGTTTTTTATGTCCATCGTTTTCGTCGATTTATATTGATTATGTTAATTGTATTGTATTTTTAATGAATATTGTCCCGAAAAAGGTTTTTAAACCGAAACGTCAGACGTCGACATTTCATTCATAATTAAAACAACATAATCACATTCTAAGGATTTTTGTTTGTTTTTCCAGATATTTTCTTCATTCTTTTTATATATACAAATATTTGAGTAAATGCTTTGTTTATAATAAACAGTATTAAACAACATTTACCGGACTGAATGTCCGAGAAATTTTCATAGAAAATATTTCTCCTCCGACAGGAATCGAACCTGTATCCTATACGGAACCGTCATATAGCTTGGCGTGCCTTTAAACGATTTGGCCACAGAGGAGCGTTCGGCTAGCAAGGTCCATTTTACTGTCTTTAAACTACAATCTTCCATGATTCTCTCACGTACATTTATATCTGCTCATGGCGTATTCAAATGTAAACAAATGATGTCACACATGAACTTCCCTCTATGTACATATGGGAACTAGTTAGGACTATATAGAGACTTTGCGGTATTATGGTGAATGGTAAGTAAGAATGTGTTGTTTTGGTATAAGGAATACTGTTGTATATTTGGGTCAGTAATCGTGGCTAGCTAAGTTTAAGATAGATTGAAGACCAACCTTCCCCTATCCCCCATTTTTGGCCTTGTGCCACATTTTTGTATTACTTAAAATAAATATTACTTTCCGCTCTGGTACCTAGACTTTATGAATTTAATCGCAGTACTATATTGGCAGCAAGGTCTCAGCATTTTACAGTTAAAATGGCTCGATGTAACCGTAAGTTCTATGCTAACAGTTTCTTCTATCGCATTCCTCACTTGTGGAAATCTCTTCTTGCTACCTAGTCAACTTTGATCTTCAAAAAATTAAATGCAATGTCAATGGCTATCTTTTGTTTTCTTAATTCCTCTTCTTTTATTGTTTTCTCTTAATAATGTTTAATTTTTTCTCATATTCCCTAACACTTAGTAACTCTTTGCGTCTAAATTTGCTTTATTGCCTTGTTTGGAATGAAATGGTTACAAAAAAAGAAAAAAAAAGAAGAAAGAACCACATTTTTTAATCCACCGTGTACGCTGCCATTTTCATGCAAAAACTAAGGTAGGTTAGTGTGCTCCATATTTATTCTGAATTTTCACCTATGATTAGTAGTTAGATTGATACATTCGTCATTACAATTGGTTCCTAAGAACTAAAATTACTTAAAACTCAACCAAATACTTCTAGTGTTCTTTTTCATTGCCAGATATCGTGCCAAAATGGCTCGTAACTGACACATCACAATAATTGACAAAGACAATAGTAGGCTAGTGAGCATACAAGAAAACCGTTCTCCCATAACTACGTTACCTGCCCAGGCAGTAGCAATAATAACCTGTTACCACCATATTTAACCTCGACATATCATCATTGTTGCGATAAGGATTAGATTTTCTCTCGTCTTTCAAGTAAATTTTGCCTTATGGTAAAATCAACTCTGCGGTAATTTTTATTAACACCTAAATCTGGTCTAGGCAAGAGAGAGAGAGAGAGAGAGAGAGAGAGAGAGAGAGAGAGAGAGAGAGATAAAAGGAGAGAGAGAGTACTGAATATCGGAAGATTATGTAGCACCATGTTCCAAATTGTGAGATTCTTACCGTATTTGACGGCATATAAGACACTCCCCATAAAAAATGGCTAAAAAATCGCCCTGCTTCTTTTCTGCGATGTTGAAGCGTTCTTCGTTCGTATGGTTCACATTTTCAACCGGTAATCTTACATTAAGCCGTACGTTCTCAGGCAGTGAGCACCTTCTGCAGGATATTTGCGGTACCAAGCAATGCAGACTTCTGAAGCGATAAGATACAAGGCCATAGCCTGATTTTCTCAATGTACGACTCTAGGTTCCGTGGTATAGGTGCCAACGTCCCAGTGATAACTGAAACAACATTGGCCTGAACGTCTCTCATTCTGGCAACTACACTCTGGGGGTGGGTGTGTTTCTTGAGCTTATCAATTTCTTTAAACAGTCACGTCGATGAAGAGACATTTTTGTTTCTTCGTTTAGCTTGGTTTGGTTTATTTTGTTTTATGGCATATCAACCTCATTGGGTTATTTAATGCCGACAACATTTTTAGGATAGATTCATATGAATAGAATATGTATTCTTTGGTTTAGATTCGTTTGGTTTATTTTGTTTTATGGCATATCAACCTCATTGGGTTATTTAATGCCGACAACATTTTTAGGATAGATTCATATGAATAGAATATGTATTCTTTGGTTTAGATTGGTTTGGTTTATTTTGTTTTACGGCATATCAACCTCAATGGGTTATTTAATGCCGACAACATTTTTAGGATAGATTCATATGAATAGAATATGTATTCTTTGGTTTATATTGGTTTGGTTTATTTTGTTTTATGGCATATCAACCTCATTGGGTTATTTAATGCCGACAACATTTTCATTGTTGGTAATATTTTTTTTCAAAAATCTATTTTTGGTTCGTTATTTTGTTTTATGGCATATCAACCTCAGTGCGTCATTTAATGCCAAACAAATTTTGAAATAGATTCATAGCGATAGTTTGGTTTTGATTTGTTATGGGTTATTTAATGACAACAAAATTTTTGTTGATGGTAATATTTTTTTCCTTCATAAATCTATTTTTGGTAATATTTTTTTCTTCAAAAATGTATTGCTGGCAATAATTAAAAAAAAGTATTTCTGGTAATAAAATCGCTTTTTACACTTTCATAGTATTATGACCCCAGTTTGGGGGTTAACTATTTGCCCATAGCTGGCACCCTAACAAGTACTACCACCACGGGTGAGGGTGGACCTGGAAACACCAGCACTTAATCCCCCTGATCAGAGGCCTTGCTGTTGGACGTAGTTTATCGTCTTACCCAGGACGCGGATGTAGTTTATCGTCATACCTAGGGCGGTGTTTTTTCGTCAACAACAGTAATGTTTAGTTTGGTGGCTTCAAGGACACTGTTTGGATGTTGAAATCCTACACGATCTTAGACTTGTTCGTTCTCGATTGCCTTCTTTGGCTGGTAGTGGGGCCATTTCTCGTCGACTTCAACTCCATACTTCCTACATAGGCACCAATGTAGATGAGAGGCCACTTTATAATGGTTGTGTTTGGATTCTTTCTCTACAAGTATTCTAGGAACCTCAAAAGTCATAACTGATAGCACAATTGTTTATATTTCTGAGTATTGTAATTAGTTACATTGTTCGGAATGTTCCAAATTCCAATCCCCTGAAGAAGGCCAGAGCGTACAACGGCCGAAACGTGGTGAATATGGCAATAAAAGTGAGGACAACAGTCCGAACAATGTAAATAGTATAACTGATATCACAATGATTGGTTTAAGAAACGCTCGATTTATTTGTTTTTATGGATTATCAACATTTTGTAGGTTATTTATATTTATTTTAGAATATGACTAGAATACCAGCCACTTCCCTACACGCAAGCCACCAATCTGCCATCGGGTGGTATGTCACTAACGTTTACCGCTGGTGGCTCGCTGTCAGACCGTCGGCGTGTTCGGCTCGGCAATGTTACCACTTGTGGACCGCTAGTTGTCCCCCCCCCCATTGGCCCGCTGGCAGCTGCCACCAGAGGACCACTGGCTTTGACATCGGCGACCCGCCAGCGGGCCACCAGTGTCTTGCGTGTAGGTTTGTACGGGTAGAAAATTACATGACTATTTCAGCCCAAGACAAGGCCGTTTTTTCCCTAATAATTTTTAACTTTTGTATCATCATCGTCATCATCATCATCATCATCATCATCATCATTTCCTTGACTTTTGTAATCGTAAGGGGGTGGGTCCGAATGCAGAAACCACACTGAATCTCCTCCATAACGGTTTATCAACGGCAGTCATCAGCAATTCTGGTATATTCATACTCGTCCATTGTTTGACATTGTCCAACCAGTTTTTGCGTTGGCGTCCTCTCCTACGTCCACCTTCAACGGTGCCTTTCATGATGGCGTGGTTTGGACACGTTACAAGGCACGACAGCCTAAGGCTGTCGTACCTTGTAACGCGCCCAAACCACGCCATTTTTCTCCGTTTGACAATGGCGAGAGAAAATGGTAATATACATGAATTAAAATCATAGCAAAACAACTTTAAAAAATATCTTGATGATGACAAGGCAATTTTAAAATTCATGGGGGCAAAATAGCTTGGGACGTTATGCAGCAATAGGAGGATCTCCCAAGAAAAAAAAAAGCCCCGGATGTAACGCGTATGAAGAGGGGATACGCATGTTCGCTTAGAACAAATTTCGACAGTATTCTAGAACACAGCAGGAGGGTAAGAAGATGCACAACAGAAACATTGTGGGAGCAAAAAAAAGAGATGAATTTAGTTTGGTTTGCATATCAAACATTTCTATGTTATTTATTGCCGAATTCTCTTGTTTTGATGAACGATAGAATAATTTTGGTTTGCACGAGATTCAGAGAGGTAGAAGTGAGTTTGGTTTGGTGCTCGGACAGTTGCCTACTGGACATTTACGTCCCTGGACATTTGCGTCCCTGGACATTTGCGTCCTTGGACATTTGCGTCCCTAGAAAAATGCGTCTTTGGACATTTGCGACCCTAGACATTTGCGTCCTTGGACATTTGCATCCCTAGCCAAATGCGTCCCTGGACATTAGCGTCCCTGGACATTTACGTCCTTGGACATTTGCGTCCCTCGACATTTGCGTCTTTGGACATTTGCATCCTTGGACATTTGCATCCCTAGACAAATGCGTCTTTGGACATTTACGTCCATGGACATTTGCGTCCCTAGACATTTGCGTCTTTGGACATTTGCGTCTTTGGACATTTGCGTCCCTAGACATTTGCGTCCCTGGACATTTGCGTCCCTAGACAAATGCGTCCCTGGACATTTGCGTCCCTGGACATTTGCGTCCTTGGACATTTGCGTCCCTAGACATTTGCCTCCTTGGACATTTGCGTACTTGAACATTTGCGTCCCTAGACATTTGCGTCGTTGGACATTTGCGTCTCTAGACAAATGCGTCCCTGGACATTTGCGTCCTTGGACATTTGCGTCCCTAGACATTTGCGTCCCTGGCCAAATGCGTCCTTGGACATTTGCGTCCCTAGACATTTGCGTCCCTAGACAAATGCGTCCCTGGACATTTGCGTCCCTGGATAATTGCGTACTTTTAATAATTTTTTGAAGCTTTTAAAGACACTTACCATAAATTTTGAAAAAAGTATCGATAGTAATCATAATTTTTTTAAAAAGGAATAAAAAGAATAAAATAAAAAATTAAAAGTTTATTTTTATTTAAGATGCAATGACAGATTAACAGTGTTGCAAAATCGCTCTACACATCGCCAGTATGTTTTCTTTTCATCGGTGTTTTTCTTATGTTAGCTGTAATTTTTCTCGTTCACAAAGATTTTTACACAAGTGTTTGATTTTCGGAACATAGCCAAATAAAAATATAATCTATAAAATCCAGAATCTACGCACCGCTGGAGTGAATTGAAACTGCTAGCTTAATTTTCTCTTGCTTTAAAAAAAGAAAATTTTCTCTCTTTTTTTTATTTACGGTAACTACCTTTCTGCTTGTTTAGAGTAATTAAAGGTAATGATCTGCAAGTTTCTATATTAAACAACTTTAAAAAAAAAACAGTATCTTCAAAAAATTATTAGAGGTACGCAATTGTCTGGTACCCAATTGTCTGGTACGCAACTGTCCGTCCACCAGAAACGTAGATTTTGGTTTGGTTTGGGTTTGGTTTGGTTTAAGTTCACGGCATATCAACCATTTTATAGGTTATTAATGCCGAATTCTGCCATTTTTATAAACAATGGAAAGTTTTTTGCTTGCGTGAGTGTAAAAAAAAAAAATTGACGTAAGTACGTCGAAGGTGTTACCCCCCTGTACAGGGATACTATCAGCATTTTTTTTTTATCCCATTCGCCACAAAAAAACGACAGAATTAGTCCTAGCCAGCCACATTCATTGATTAAAACCTCTTCCAACAAGATTCAAAAAAATGTATTATTTTTCTTAGATAAAGTAACATAAAGGATTAATACGTTGGTTCGTTGGTTAGTGGCTTAGTAATTGTGAGTATAATCCCTAGGCTAGGTACTAAAGATTTAGACTTAGTAGTAAATAAGGTGAGCAATAACTAAGCAATACTAAAAAGAACAACCCTCTTAGCGCCATGTTTGTTTTCGTTTTCCTGGTACTTGTAGTATTAGTAGCATTTCGATTAGACCAGATTTTTTGCAACAAACTGACGCGTGTTGAAATCCTCACAGTATTTAGTATTGTTGAAATTATCGCTAACATTTTTGTCGACATTTACAAAATCTACGTTTCGTTCAATTTTGCAAACAAATCGATGAAATTTCAATAACCTGATTTGTTTGGAAAATACTGTGACAAAAACCCTACTTCGCGGTTTAATAATTTCTTTAATTTAATTTAATTCCATAGAATGTCATAATAAACAATATTTTTTAAGAACATTTATTATTTTCCATTTTTAACAGCGAAGAATAAATTCTTAGGATTTCTTACTCTTGAGCATGCAACATACATGCGTAAATATTTATTTCTGGAGCCAAATTCTAACTTTTTGAAGCGTTTGACCATGCGATTTTTTTTTATAGTTCTCGCAAATACAGGGCGAACTGGAAATTGGATTCTTGTATATATAAAAACTTAAAATGTATACAAAAAAACAATATTTTATTTTTATTAAATAAGTATTTGTTATTTTAATCATTAAATTGTTTTTAAAATAATGAGGTATTTCGTCTGTTGAATAATAAAACTTTTAATTTTTCAAAAAAATTTAAAGAAAATTTATGCATCCTAGTAAAACTATCTGTACTTTGTAGCCCCTTACCTGGGTCAGGTAGTACAGTTTTAGACAAGGTGAGCAATAACTGAGCAGCACTAGGAAGAACACGTCGAGATATCCCTTAACATGGACAGTGGTGCGAGACAATATATTCTCGTAGATTAAGTAATAAAATGTTCAGTTCCCTGACGATTACTTGGATTGGTCGAAACGTTGTAACAAAAACGTTACTATTACTCCGAAAGTAAATAAAATAGGAAGTTATGTCAAACATTATTCATTTTTGAATAGTATTGAATCTGACCTTATTCTTTAGTAGTATTTTATTCAGGCTGTCAATCTTCCCCAGATTTTGTTTCGATCGGTCAATGTAAGGCTATTTTAGAGGGTGTGACAGACGGACTAACAAAAGTCACAGAATTTTATGTATATATAGATAAAGTACTGTCAGTCATTATTTGATTTTGAGAAGTCTTTACTTCAATTTTAATTTTTACTTACTTTTTATCGCAACTTTTAGGTAGGGCATCAATCTACGACAAAGTGTAACATGCGCAGAATCAGTAATCTTATTCTAAAACGCATATTGTGTGTGTGTGTGTGTGTGTCTGTACGTTTATATATTGGATCGGTTTTCCTACATTTTTCAACCGATTTCAACAAAACTTCACAGGACTACGTAAAATTACCTTGCGGTGGTTCTGACAGTGCCAAAAAGTGGAAAAACACAATAGTTTTAGCATGAAATCAATTTAAAAACACGATAAAACACGATTCTGTCGCCAGAATGAAAGGGAGACAACTCATTTCGAATTATACTTAAAAACCCAGGTTGTTTGTGTGTGTGTGTGTTCGTTTATATATGGGATTGGATTTCCTACATTTTTCAACCGATTTCAACAAAACTTCACTTTTTTTTGGTAGGTAGTGTTTCTTATTGTCTTGCACACTTCTTTATTTTTACATTCAGAATGCTTTAAAAATTCCATTTACAAGGCAATTGTTTATAATAAAATTCTATTCAATCAATAGACTCATAACAATTGAAAACAATGTTTTTGTTTGAGTTTGGGTTTGACCAAAAAAAAAAAAATACTAATTAAGACATGCGTGTCCGTCAACCTTAAACAATAATCTTTGTCAATTTTATTTTTCAGTCTTCATGATGGTCGATACTTGATCTATCTCTTACTGTTACATCCCCGGGCAACGCCGGGCTCTACTGCTAGTAAAAGATAAAAATTAACTGAAGGTCGAGTCTACTAATTCTAATACCGTTCGTATAAAAAGAAAAGGAAATATTAAAGTGATAAAATCTGATATGTAAATAAGAAGAAAAAATAGCAAAAAATGAGAGGTAAAAAAATGATATTACTCTAAAGTGGTAATATCGAAACACGACACGATTAATCAAAAAGCAGCTCAACAGATATATCTGTCATCAAAGCTCACTTGAGAATAAGAAATGAACGTCAAACACCAAATATTATATAATAAATATATAACAATTATAGGCTAATTACAGGCAGCTTACAGAGAGATGGCTGGTATGACTTAATGTAAATAGATTCCACATTATCTGTCTATATTTCTGAGATGAGGTATTATGATTACTTACATTATTTACATTATTCGGATTGTTATCCCCATCTTCACTGCGATATTAAGAGTTGTAATTGTGAGTTTAATACCAGGCGGCAGCAGTGGTGAACCAAAACTGCGATAGTTGAGTTAAAGGGAAATAACTGAGACATCCGAAAGAGGCATGGCACGTGGAACTAGAAAAATCTACCCCAGTGGATGAAATAAAGGGTTCGGTTCGAAATTTCAATCACTTGAAGAAGACCGGGGCGTGCAACGGCAGAAACGTTGTGAATATGGCAATGCAAATGAGGAAAGCAGTAATAATGTAAATAATGCAAGTATTCATAATACCTCATCTCAGAGACAGATAATTTTGCTTGTAAATATGTAATATTTATGAGGATAATATACGGATATCTTTCCTGAGGTGTTTATAAATTGTACACTATTCAATTATTAACGTTAACAACGAACTATTTTTAATTACAAAATTGTATATGAATTAAACGAAAATTACAATATAATACCTATTACTTATAATACATCCCTTCTTGCTGCCAACAACAACAATAATAATAATAATAACAATAATGGCCGCACGTATAATGAAGATGAGGATAACAGTCCGAATAATGTAAATGATGTAATATTCCAACACCTTCAAATGTAAAATGAAATTCAGAATTAACCTTCCTCAGTACTGAGAAATACCTTGGCTGTAAGACCGGGCACAAATATGGCGCCGATAAAGATTGTGGAATTAAGAGATGGGGTTAAAGTTTAGATATTGAAGCAGTTGGTATGTTCAACTCGACTTCTGTGAGGGAAAAATGGCATGAGTTCTAATTCATTGAAAGTTTATAGTTTATTTCAAATCCCCTGAATACTCATTGTTGTAGATTGATTGTCCGAACAAAAGATGCCAACAAAAAAGAAAAGAAGAAAAAGAAAAGAAGAAAAAGAAAAGGAAAAAAGAAAAAAGAAAAGAATAAAGAAAAAGAAAAGGAAAAGAAGAAAAGGAAAGTAAAAGAAAAAAGAAAAGGATAAAAAAGAAAAAGAAAGGAAGTAAAAGAAAAAGGATAAAGAAAAGAGAAAAGTAAAAAGAAAAATGAAAAAGAAGAAAAAGCAAAAAAGAAAAGACGAAAAAGAAAAAGAAAATGAAAAGACGAAAAACAAAAACAAAAAAGAAAAGAAGAAAACGAAAAAAGAAAAAAAAGAAAAAAGAAAGAAAAAGAAAAAAGAAAAGAAGGAAAAGAAAAAAGAAACAATAACATAGCTCCTCTTTACACTTTAGTCAGGAAGGTAGACTAGTTTACTTCGACATTTATGGGCTATGTCTCTTCAGAGCGTGAACAATGATGTCTCTTCACAACTTCCTATCCATCGTAGCTCTTAGCAATCTTTGTCTCTATACTATTTCTCAGTCAAAAAAGTTGACATAGATCAAGTCTACACTTGTGTCAAAAAGATTTGTTTGTTTGTTTGCCGGCACATCAACTTCTTTTGGGTAATTTAATGCCGAAATTTAATTTTCTTTAATTTAATTAATCTTCTTTACAAGAATGTATTTCTGATATTTTTTTAAATGTATTACTGGTAATTTTTTTAAAAATATATTGTTAGTAATTTTTTACTATAAAAATATATTTTTATACTTCAATATTGTTTGACCCCAGTTTCGTGAAAGGGTGTCGTTATTTGCCCAAAGCTGGTTTCCTAACAGAGTGGACCTGGGAAAAACAGTAATTAGGAGGTGATTCCACGCCGCTCAAAATCTCCAATCTCCCGATCAGAGGCCTTGCTGCCAGATGTAGTTTATCGTCATACACAGGACGAGAGTCAAAAAGATCGACAGTTAAAAGGTAAACATTGTTTGAGTTTATGCCTCAGTCTGAAAGCATTCACCCGGATGGTGACCCCTTTTTTTGTTCAAGTGAGGGTCACAATCCTCTACAACGGAGGCAGTCGGCTTATTCTTAGCCCCATTGACAGAGCAAAGAATATGGTACTGTAAGTCAAATATTTTGTAAGAGTGCTTTGGTTATTTACTTTGAACCTTGTTCTATCTACATATTCAGTTGGTAACATAGATATACAAATAAAATAATTTATTCAGTTAGCGCCGTTGTCGACACCATTCTCCTCTATCTCACAATTGTGGTTCCTGGTAATTTTCAAGACAGAATAGTGCAATGGCTTGCCGGTTCCATTAGTACCTGAGATGTCGAGGTTATCCTATCCCACCTCTCAGAATTGAAATAGGCAGGAAATACAAGTCATCAGGTGGTTTGAATTGAAAATGATTTTCTATGCGTAGCTTAGATGTGGCACAAGGCTGAAACTGTAGGACACCCAGTGAGGATCAAAGTCACTACACAGTTTAAGTGAGACAAGCTTGCTAACCATTACACCACGTCGAAGTGTCCTAAAATGATTTTCTATGCGTAGCTTAGATGTGGCACAAGGCTGAAAGTGTGGACACCCAGTGAAGATCGAACTCACTACCCAGTCACAATTGTTCTTGAGAGGGACAAGCTTGCTAACCATTACACCACGTCGAAGTGTCCTAAAATGGTTTTCTATGCGTAGCTTAGATGTGGCACAAGGCTGAAAGTGTTGGACACCCAGTGAAGATCGAACTCACTACCCAGTCACAATTGTTCTTGAGAGGGACAAGCTTGCTAACCATTACATCACGTCGAAGTGTCCTAAAATGGTTTTCTATGCGTAGCTTAGATGTGGCACAAGGCTGAAAGAGTTGGACACCCAGTGAAGATCGAACTCACTACCCAGTCACAATTGTTCTTGAGAGGGACAAGCTTGCTAACCATAACACCACGTCGAAGTGTCCTAAAATGGTTTTCTATGCGTAGCTTAGATGTGGCACAAGGCTGAAAGCGTTGGACACCCAGTGAAGATCGAACTCACTACCCAGTCACAATTGTTCTTGAGAGGGACAAGCTTGCTAACCATTACACCACGTCGAAGTGTCCTAAAATGATTTTCTATGCGTAGCTTAGATGTGGCACAAGGCTGAAACGGCAGGACACCCAGTGAGGATCAAAGTCACTACACAGTTTAAGTGAGACAATCTAGCTTCCTAACCATTACACCACGTCGAAATGTCCTAAAATGATTTTCTTTGCGTAGCTTAGATGTGGCACAAGGCTGAAAGCGTTGGACGCCCAGTGAAGATCGAACTCACTACACAGTCACAATTGTTCTTGAGAGGAACAAGCTTGCTAACCATTACACCAAGTCGAAGTGTCCTAAAATGGTTTTCTCTGCGTAGCTTAGATGTGGCACAAGGCTGAAAGTGTTGGACACCCAGTGAAGACCGAACGCACTACCCAATCACAATTGTTCTTGAGAGGAACAAGCTTGCTAACCATTACACCAAGTCGAAGTGTCCTAAAATGGTTTTCTCTGCGTAGCTTAGATGTGGCACAAGGCTGAAAGTGTTGGACACCCAGTGAAGACCGAACGCACTACCCAATCACAATTGTTCTTGAGAGGGACAAGCTTGCTAACCATAACACCACGTTGAAGTGTCCTAAAATGATTTTCTATGCGTAGCTTAGATGTGGCACAAGGCTGAAAGTGTAGGACACCCAGTGAGGATCAAAGTCACTACACAGTTTAAGTGAGACAATCTAGCTTGCTAACCATTACACCACGTCGAAGTGTCCTAAAATGATTTTCTATGCTTTGCTTAGATGTGGCACAAGGCTGCAAGTGTTGGACACCCAGTGAAGATCGAACTCACTACCCAGTCACAATTGTTCTCGAGATGGACAAGCTTGCTAACCATTACACCACGTCGAAGTGTCCTAAAATGATTTTCTATGCGTAGCTTAGTTGTGGCACAAGGCTGAAAATGTCGGACACCCAGTGAAGATCGAACTCACTACCCAGTCACAATTGTTCTCGAGATGGACAAGCTCGCTAACCATTACACCACGTCGAAGTGTCCTAAAATGATTTTCTATGCGTAGCTTAGATGTGGCACAAGGCTGAAACAGTAGGACACCCAGTGAGGATAAAAGTCACTACACAGATTAAGTGAGACAAGCTGGCTTGCTAACCATTACACCACGGAGAAGTGTCCTAAAATGATGTTCTATGCGTAGCTTAGATGTGGCACAAGGCTGAAAGTGTTGGACACCCAGTGAAGATCGAACTCACTACACAGTCACAATCGTCCTTGAGAGGGACAAGCATGCTAACCATTACACCACGTCGAAGTGTCCTAAACTAATTTTCTATGCGTAGCTTAGATGTGGCACAAGGCTGAAAGTGTTGGACACACAGTGAGGATCAAAGTCACTACACAGTTTAATTGAGACAAGCTAGCTTGCTAACCATTACACCACGTCAAAGTGTCCTGAAATGGTTTTCTATGCGTAGCTTAGATGTGGCACAAGGCTGAAAGTGTTGGACACCCAGTGAAGATCGAACTCACTACCCAGTCACAATTGTTCTCGAGATGGACAAGCTAGCTAACCATTACACCACGTCGAAGTGTTTTAAAATGATTTTCTATGCGTAGCTTAGATGTGGCACAAGGCTGAAAGTGTTGGACACCCACTGAAGATCGAACTCACTACCCAATAACAATTGTTCTTGAGAGAGACAAGCTTGCTAAACATTACACCACGTCGAAGTGTCCTAAAATGGTTTTCTATGCGTAGCTTAGATGTGGCACAAGGCTGAAAGTGTTGGACACCCAGTGAAGATCGATCTCACTACCAAATCGCAATTGTTCTTGAGAGAGACAAGCTTGCTAACCATTACACCACGTCGAAGTGTCCTAAAACGGTTTTCTTTGCGTAGCTTAGATGTGGCACAAGGCTGAAAGTGTTGGACACCCAGTGAGGATCAAAGTCACTACACAGTTTAAGTGAGAAAAGCTAGCTTGCTAACCATTACACCACGTCGAAGTGTCCTAAAATGATTTTCTATGCGTAGCTTAGATGTGGCACAAGGCTGAAACGGCAGGACACCCAGTGAGGATCACAATCACTACACAGTTTAACTCACTACCCAGTCTGTGACAAGCTTGCTAACCATTACACCACGTCGAAGTGTCCTAAAATGATTTTCTATGTGTAGCGTAAATGTGGCAAAAGGCTGAAAGCACCCAGTGGACACCACAGTGAAGATCAAACTCACTACACAGTCACAAAATTGTTTTCTATGAGAGCGTAAACAAAAGGCTTGCGTTGGAACCATTAACTCACCACGTCGAAGTGTCCTAAAATGATTTTCCATTACACCACGTCGAAGTGTCCTAAAATGATTTTCTATGCGTAGCTTAAATGTGGCACAAGTCTGAATGTGTTGGACACCCAGTGAAGATCGAACTCACTACACAGTCACAATTGTTCTTGAGAGGCACAAGCTTGCTAACCATTACACCACGTCGAAGTGTCCTAAAATGGTTTTCTTTGCGTAGCTTAGATGTGGCACAAGGCTGAAAGTGTTGGACACCCAGTGAGGATCAAAGTCACTACACAGTTTAAGTGAGACAAGCTAGCTGGCTAACCATTACACCACGTCGAAGTATCCTAAAATGATTTACTATGCGTAGCTTAGATGTGGCACAAGGCTGAAAGTGTCGGACACCCTGTGAAGATCGAACTCACTACCCAGTCACAATTGTTCTTAAGAGGCACATGCTTGCTAACCATTACACCACGTCGAAGTGTCCTAAAATGGTTTTCTATGCGTAGCTTAAATGTGGTACAAGTCTGAAAGTGTTGGACACCCAGTGAAGATCGAACTCACTACCCAATCATAATTGTTCTTGAGAGTGACAAGTTTGCTAACCATTACACCACGTCGAAGTGTCCTAAAATGATTTTCTATGCGTAGCTTAGATGTGGCACGAGGCTGAAACAGCAGGACACCCAGTGAGGATCAAAGTCACTACACAGTTTAAGTGTGACAAGCTTGCTAGCCATTACACCACGTCGAAGTGTCCTAAAATGATTTTCTATGCGTAGCTTATATGTGGCACAAGGCTGAAAGTGTTGGACACCCAGTGATGATCGAACTCTCTACCCAATCATAATTGTTCTTGAGAGTGACAAGTTTGGTAACCATTACACCACGTCGAAGTGTCCTGAAATGGTTTTCTATGCGTAGCTTAGATGTGGCACAAGGCTGAATGTGTTGGACACCCAGTGAAGATCGAACTCACTACCCAGTCACAATTGTTCTTGAGAGGCACATGCTTGCTAACCATTACACCACGTCGAAGTGTCCTAAAATGATTTTCTATTCGTAGCTTTGAACTGGCTCAAGGCTGAAAGTGTCGGACACCCAGTGAAGATCGAACTCGCTACACAGTCACAATTGTTCTTGAGAGGGACAAGCTAGCTAACCATTACACCACGTCGAAGTGTCCTAAAATAGTTTTCTATGCGTAGCTTAGATGTGGCACAAGGCTGAATGTGTTGGACACCCAGTGAAGATCGAAGTCACTACCCAGTCACAATTGTTCTTGAGAGGGACAAGCTTGCTAACCATTACACCACGTCGAAGTGTCCTAAAATGGTTTTCTATGCGTAGCTTAGATGTGGCACAAGGCTGAATGTGTTGGACACCCAGTGAAGATCGAACTCACTACCCAGTCACAATTGTTCTTGAGAGGGACAAGCTTGCTAACCATTACACCACGTCGAAGTGTCCTAAAATGCTTTTCTATGCGTAGCTTAGATGTGGCACAAGGCTGAAAGTGTTGGACACCCAGTGAAGATCGAACTCACTACCCAGTCACAATTGTTCTTGAGAGGGACAAGCTTGTTAACCATTACACCATGTCGAAATGTCCTAAAATGATTTTCTATGCGTAGCTTAGATGTGGCTCAAGGCTGAAAGTGTTGGACACCCAGTGAGGATCAAAGTCACTACACAGTTTAAGTGAGACAAGCTAGCTTGCTAACCATTACACCACGTCGAAGTATCCTAAAATGATTTTCTATGCGTAGCTAAGATGTGGCACAAGTCTGAAAGTGTTGGACACCCAGTGAAGATCGAACTCACTACCCAATCATAATTGTTCTTGAGAGGGACAAGTTTGCTAACCATTACACCACGTCGAAGTGTCCTAAAATGATTTTCTATGCGTAGCTTAGATGTGGCACAATTCTGAAAGTGTTGGACACCCAGTGAAGATCGAACTCACTACCCAATCATAATTGTTCTTGAGAGTGACAAGTTTGCTAACCATTACACCACGTCGAAGTGTCCTAAAATGATTTTCTATGCGTAGCTTAGATGTGGCACAAGGCTGAAACGGCAGGACACCCAGTGAGGATCACAATCACTACACAGTTTAAGTGTGACAAGATTGCTAGCCATTACAGCACGTCGAAGTGTCCTAAAATGATTTTCTATGTGTAGCTTAAATGTGGCAAAAGGCTGAAAGTGTTGGACATCCAGTGAAGATCGAACTCACTACACAGTCACAATCGTCCTTGAGAGGGACAAGCATGCTAACCATTACACCACGTCGAAGTGTCCTAAAATGATTTTCTATGCGTAGCTTAAATGTGGCACAAGGCTGAAAGTGTTGTACACCCAGTGAAGATCGAACTCACTACACAGTCACAATTGTTCTTGAGAGGGACAAGCTTGCTAACCATTACACCACGTCGAAGTGTCCTAAAATGATTTTCTATGCGTAGCTTAGATGTGGCACAAGGCTGAAATTGTTGGACACCCAGTGAGGATCAAAGTCACTACACAGTTTAAGTGAGACAAGCTAGTTTGCTAACCATTACACCACGTCTAAGTATCCTAAAATGATTTTCTATGCATAGCTTAGATGTGGCACAAGGCTGAAAGTGTTGGACACCCAGTGAAGATCGAACTCACTACACAGTCACAATTGTTCTTGAGAGGGACAAGCTTGCTAACCATTACACCACGTCGAAGTGTCCTAAAATGATTTTCTATGCGTAGCTTAGATGTGGCACAAGGCTGAAATTGTTGGACACCCAGTGAGGATCAAAGTCACTACACCGTTTAAGTGAGACAAGCTAGTTTGCTAACCATTACACCACGTCTAAGTATCCTAAAATGATTTTCTATGCATAGCTTAGATGTGGCACAATGCTGAAAGTGTTGGACACCCAGTGAAGATCGAACTCACTACACAGTCACAATTGTTCTTGAGAGGGACAAGTTTGCTAACCATTACACCACGTCGAAGTGTCCTAAAATGATTTTCTATTCGTAGCTTAGATGTGGCACAAGGCTGAAACCTTAGGACACCCAGTGAGGATCAAAGTCACTACACAGTTTAAGTGAGACAAGCTTGCTAACCATTACACCACGTCGAAGTGTCCTAAAATGATTTTCTGTGCATAGCTTAGATGTGGCACAAGGCTGAAACTGATGGACACCCAGTGAGGATCGAATCTCTACACAGTCACAATTGTTCTAGAGAGATAAGCTTGTTAAAGAGACAAGCTTGCTAACCGTTACAACACGTTGAAATGCCGATATCTTTCCCAAGAGTATTAGCGCGTAATGGGAATCCATTGAACTCGTCTCTCCGATTCCTCAATCTGAGCCGCTATCCATTACTCCACCGGTTGGCATATAAATAAAAGAGACATATAAAGACCTTCACGATTTTTTAAAATTAAATAAATATTTTAATATTGAAATTATATTTTATTTTAAACATGGAAGTTCTTACACAACCTTTCTTACTCTCCTTCAACAAGGCTGATGCTAACATCCAGACAAGTGACTCATTACACCTAGCCGGGCTAACGTTTTCCATTGTCATGAAGTGGAAAGATTATATTGAATCAATTGCTAGGTCTGCTGCTTGTAAAATTGGTTCAGTGTCGTGCTAGACATTATTTTTCTCGTCAGAATCTATTTTACACATTTATAAATCTACCATTCGTCCGAACATTGAATATTGTTACAATATCTGGTTTGGTGCTCCTGCTATATATATTGAAATTCTAGACGAAATCCAAAGAAAGATCTGCAATGTTATTGGTTCTAACCTGGCATCTCGACTTTAGTGATTTTCCCACCACCATGATGTGGTTTCTCTCTGTCTTTTCCATAAATACTTTAATGGCAATTGTCCTAATGAGCTTCTCCCATTGTTATCTCGACCGTATGAATTTAAACGCACTACTGTTAAATAATAGTTTAGCAGATTATTAATTTTAGTGAATTGTATTTCTGCTCTGACTTCCTTATTTTGACCTTTGAGGTCAGATACAGGGAAACAAAGGAAGTCGATTTTGATCGGCTAAGGCTTGCGTGGGAATGATAGATATAGAAAGGAATTTCAAGAGCCGAGATATACACGTCGAAGAATGTAGACGCGCTCCTGTCGTGCCTGGAAAGCGGCTCTCCAGTAGGGGTGAGAGAACAATCCCACTGGCTAGTTAGAAGATGTACATGTCGACGTGTTGAGTAAAATAGTTAAGTTAAAATTCGCGTTTGTGGATTTCTTTTTACCTGCGAACTCCGGAAACATTTTGATACCAAAAACATTTCGCCAAGAGAAGACGAGAGAGAAGAATGCAACTTTATTATAATCGAATCAAGACCGTCAACCGAGGCTTTCCCAGAAGAGGGGGGCTATGAAACACTAATAGACTGGCAACTAGGTCTCATCGTTTACTGTTGAAATAGTTATATGTAACCGTAAGTTCTATTCTAATAGTTTCTTCTGTTGCACTTCTTGCCTATGGAACTCTCTTCTGCTACCGACAATATTCAAAAATTTAAATGCAACGTCAACCACCATCTTCTGTCTTCCTGAATCCTATTCTTTTATTGATCTTTCTCCTAACTAAAGTATTCTCATTCTCTTCCACTCCCAACAACTCTTTGCGTCTTAGTGGCATTATTGCCTTATTTGGAGTGAAACAATAACAAACACGAATTTGCAATAATTGAGTTGGTGACGTCAGTTTTTTTATGCAATTTGTCCATTATATTGCAAATGAATATACATCATAAATAGTATCATCAACATCATCATCATCATCATCTTCAGTCACACCACTGGTTGTGGTCTTAGGGTCGCTGCGCAACTGGACATCTGATCAATTCCCTCCAAATATCTGGGTTGAAAGCCTGAAAGATATTCATTCATGCGTAAGTAAGTGGGGATAATTGATGTTAAAAATAAACATTTTACCAAGATTTTCTAAAAAAAAAATCATAAATAATTTCATTCATTTGTGAATAAGTCCTGAAAATTTCATTAAAATTCGACAATTATTTGATTTTTGCAAGAATTTCCAAAACAATGTTTTTAACGCCAAAAAAGACGTTAAAAGTCCCTATACTAATCTTTGGCTCAACCACTGACGCAAGAAAATCAGGATTTTTAACCTAAATTTTGAAAGTGCTAAAAAGGATTTTGTCTTTCCTCTTAATAATAACAAATATTTTGACGATAAAACTTTGTTTTTATCAAGTTTGGGTCCTTTTTTTTTCATCATAGCAAGACCTTTTTTTACAAGATTTTTGCAGGTAACTGTTTGAAAGGTGTGCCGATCTTATGACTGTCGAAATCCTGAAATTTAAAATCCCAAAATTTGAAATCCCGAAAAATAGTCTTTGGGAAAAATTGAAAAAAAAAAAAAAATTTGAAATAACTTTATTACTAAACATTTAGAAAATACTGTTTAAATAGTTTTTATACATTTGAAACATTCAAAATTCATTAAAAATATAAAACCAGAATATGTCATAGGCGATGGAAAAATTTAGTAGGCAATGCTCATGTCGGTGTTCATCACATTATTAGGGAGTTTCAAAAAGAGCAGCAGCACGTGTAAAACGAATGTGAACGCATTCTTCGAGAAGAGTCTTGTCCAAAATGAAAAAAAAGAGGTTTTATCGTGAAAACCGACCAGATCTTATGGACAATCTTTGGCTTCTTGCTCATAATCTTTCATTATAAATTATTCATATATTCTGGTTTTATATTTTCAATGAATTTTGAATGTTTCTTATGTATAAACACTATTTAAACGCTATTTTGTAAATAATTAGAAATAAAGGTATTCCCACATTTTTTTTTTTTTCACTTTCTGCCAAAGATTATTTTTCGGTATTCTGATGTTTGAGTATTCTAAATTTCGGAATTCTGATCTTTCGGGATTTTGATACATTCGGGATTTCAAATTTTGGGATTTTTAATTCAATCCATATAGAATCATACAATTTCTTAAAGACATCAAACACGCATATGAACAATACATTTTTCAGAATATGTCATAGGCGATGGGAAAATTTAGTAGGCAATGTTCATATCGATGTTTATCGCATTATTAGGGAGTTTTAAAAAAGAGCAACAGAATTTTGTCCCAAAACAAAAACAAGTGCATTTATCGTGATGAAAGGCTTAAAAATATCGTTAATGACCGTGAAAACCGACCAGATCTTATGGATTATCTTAGGGTTTTTGCTCATAATCTTTCATTATAAATTATTCATATATTCTGGTTTTATATTTTATAATGAATTTTGAATGTTTGTTATGCCTCTAAGCAAAATCAACCAAACATGAAATAATTCTTTCATGACAATAATCCATATAAAATCCTACAATTTCTTAAAGATATCAAACTCATATATCACCGTCTCTAATAATCAGGTCTACACAAACACGTATATGCACAAAAGCTGAGTATCATCTACCATGTAATCAACTGTGAAAGCAGAATAACATATATCATATTTTTATTACTTCAAAGCTCCAAAGAAAATTAAATTTCGGCATTAAATGACCCATAAGGGATTGATATACCGTTAAACAAACAATCAATCGATCAGTCTCGTACGATCACTAAAGAAAGTTAAGCAACGGCGAGCCCGGTGACCTCTTGGCAATACAAAATGCTGTAAGCTTGGACGTGCAGGTAGTGCAATGAATAACGGCTCGGAATTGTAAATTGTAAATCGAAGAGTCGAGTTCCAATTCTACTCCCGTCCAGGGTATGACGATAAACTACATCCGCGTCCCGAGTAAGACGATCAGGAGATTTTGAGAAGCTCTTAATTGCTGGTGTTCCTAGGTCCATCCTGACCTGGGGTGGTGGCACCTGTTAGGGTCCCAGCTATGGGAAAATAGTTGACCTCCGAACTGGAGTCAAAACACTATGAAAGTGTAAAAATAGGTTTTAATACCAGCAATATCTTTTTGTAAAAGGTTATTACCAGCAATGAATTTGAGGCAAAATATATTATCAGCAATACATTTAAAAAAAAAAAAGTATTAGCAACAATACATTTTTAGAAAAAAATATTATCAGTAATAAAAATCTTGTCGGCATTAAATAACCTATAGAGGTTGATATGCCGTAAACCAAACCAAACCAAACCAAACCAATTCTACTCAGGTTCGTTATATTCACTTGGAAAATCTATGAATCCACCTCTTCTCCTCCCAGCTATGGGTTAATTAGTTTAGAATTGTATTAGTAATTCATTATTATCACAAAATTTTTTTGTTGCTTTTAAATAACCTACAAAAGGGTTGATAAGCAGTAAAACATCTCATGACGCAACGGTGGAACACAGACAATAATTAAATTTACGGACAGCATGAAAAGTTAATTTCCTTTGATTTGATTTTCATGTGTTAACGCAACTCGTCACTTTGGCTCTCTGGATGAAACCTTCCAGCTGCATATATTCTACTCTTAATATTCGGTCTTCGTTTCGACGTAAGATTCTGGCTTATTCGTTTGGTGGGTAACCCATTACCACCAGTTTGTTGATATCAAGTCATAGCTCATTAAGTGGGGAAATTTTAAGCATCGGCCATTGCCTGATTGAGAACAGGTGGATGGTCTGTGTAAACAGAGTTCTGCTGGAGCTAAGGATGTTACTGGACAGTTAAAAGGCCAGGCGAAAAGGCAGTAGCGGGGATGGGAATGAATATATTGACTGCATGGCTTACAGACAGGCAGACAAACACGTACGATAAATCGCTTAAGACTCTATAATAAGTTCGCTTGGAACATTAAAATAGTTTATGAGATCAAGGAAGAAAAGAAAGAAGGAAAAGAAAAAGGAAAATACGCTACGCAAGCAACGTAAATTAGAAGGAAAAAATGAAGAAAGAAAGAGAAGCAAGAGAGAGACAAGGAGACAGTCATGCAGACAGACAGAGAAGAATACACTGATATAGATATATAAACAGACAGACAGACAGACGGAGAATTGGGAAGAGTACTCGAGGGAGGAAGAGTAGGCGAAGGGATAAAAAGATAGTTTCCCCACTAAACGGTCAGTATTTTGTATTGACTCCTTCATGCCGGTAGTCAGAGTTCGAGTCCAGATAAAAGCCAATATTTTTGAATGCGGACTTTCTAGGTAAATGTAATCTCGGAATATTTTTTTTTTAATCAATTCATCCCAAGCAAGGCGAAAATGCCACTAAGATGCAAGGGTGACTGTGAGTGAAAAAAGAATAAAAAGACTTAAGGAACCGGAATCCCAATCCTAAACAAGAAACAAAAGTCTAGGGAGGAGTGTGAACCGGACGGTAGGCGATCCTTAACCAAAGTGTAACAATTTTTGGTAAGTCACCAAAAAAGCAGGGGGCCATCCTCCATGCAATACCCCACTTTCGGAAGTGGGCTAGGATCATTACCCGTCGTCTACGGCGTTCCCTAAAAGGGGAAGTGCCGAGGGGGCTTGAACAATTTTCCACGGTGTCATGGGTCCTTACCTATAACTACAGAATGAACTCTTCCTAACACTATGTATACTACGCCTCTCAAGAGAGAGGGACGAATCGAGCCGAGCTTATTGGCTTGACGGTCGAACTCTCTGCCTCTGAGCAGAGAGGAACCCGGACGAGGCTCCGCCGAAGGGCAGAGTCTCGTTCGGGGAGGTTGACTAACCCGATTCTGTTTTTACAGTTTCTACGGGCATTTTTTGGCCGAGCCTACGGGCTCGAGAAACCCACGTTAAACTCGGCCTTGTGCCACATGCAACCCTCGTGATGGGGTGGCTAGATACCGAATCGAGTCGAGCCGATAGTAGTTCACTCTAAACCAGACTGACAGTCATACTAACACCTTCCACATCTTGCATTATTATTTCGTGTAATATACATTCGTTATTTCTACTCTTATGTTTGTGTTGTTCTTCCTTGGTCCTAACCTGGACCATAACACACGGTATTGCCTTTAAACCCAGTTTAAACCGATCTTGTATCACATTCGGTAGCGATGTGGGCGAGCTGAAAAATCATCCCAAGAGACATGCCGCCTTGTGTTAGTCAAACGCGAAATTACGTTCATTTTATTCGCTAACACCAGGCTTTTTTTACCGATTGCCGACCGCCTTCAATTAGTCAAAATAGGACTAATACTTGTTTTAGTCAATCGTTTACTTTAACGGAAATAGCACAACGCGAGCTCTTTTACAATCCTATAATATATATATTTATTTAATTGTTTTTTTTTCTCTCCTTCACCAATAGGAGTAGATAAGTTCGCCTATCATCCGATTAACACTACTCCCCGCTCTTTTGAGCAGGAGTAGATGTTTATCCCTTGTTTTTTTTTAGTTTTTTTTTATCGAGAATTGCGTTTCCGGTTCCTTCTACAGTCTGCTTCAGCTCTGTACTCCTAACGTCTACGACTGAACTATGAAATTTTATTCACTAATTATTCATTTTATTTTACATTCTTTTTTCTTTACTCCATCAAAAGGCGCAGATAGGTTCGCCTATCGTCCGGTTCACTCTCTTCCCAGGTTCTTTAAGCAGGAGTAGGTGTTTATCTCTTGTTTCCTGATTAGAATTGGACTTCCGGTTTCTTCTAGACTGCTTCAGTTCTGTGCCCCTAACGCGTCTACGCTTCAACTCTGAAATTTTATTCACTATTTATTTCATTTTATTTTTCTCTCTCCTCCACCTATAAGAGTTGATAGGTTTGCTTATCGCTCGGTTCATACACCTCGCTGATTTTTCGAACAGGAGTAGAGGTTGATCCTTTGTTTCCTGTTTAGGATTAGGTTTCTTTTAAAGTTTGCTTCATCTCTGTGTTCCTAAAGTCTGAAGCGGAACTCTGAAATTTTATTCACTAATTATTTATTTTATTTTACTTTTTCTTCTCTCTCTTCTCCGTCAATAGGATTAGAGAGATTCGCTTATTGTCCGGTTCATACTCCTCCTCAGTTTTTTTAACAGGAGATGTTTATTACATGTTTCCAGTTCAGGACTGGTTTTGCGGCTCCTTCTAAAGTCTACTTCAACTGAATGCTCCTAACACTTGTACTTACGCCGCACAATAACCGTCTACCTTGAGTGGCTCTTGGGTCTTGTATTGGGTGACCATTAGTAAAAAAAAAAAATCATAGCAAAATTATGTTTCAACAAAGAACAGTTTTTGACTGTCGATTCCATTTTATGCATCGATAATTGTTACTCTACGCGTATATGGGGATTTTCTAATCGTAGCATAGGTTCGGCACAAGGCCGAAAGTATGGAGTACCCAGTGAAGATCGAACTCACTACTCAGTCGTAATTGATCTAGTGAGACAAGCTTGCAAACGATTACACCACGTCGAATTGCCCTATAGCGATTTTCTAAGCGTAGATTAGATGTGACACAAGGATGTGGCACAAGGCCGAATGTATGGAGCACCCAATGAGGATCGAACTCATTATTCAATCGTAACTGATCTAGCGAGACAAGTTTGTCACGTCGAAGTGCCCAATAGCGATTTTCTAAGGGTAGATGAGATGTGACACAAGGCCGAGATTATGGGGCACCCAGTGAGGATCGAACTTACTATCCAGTCGTAATTGATTTAGCGAGACAAGTTGCTAACCATGTCGAAGTGCCCAATAGTGATTTTTTAAGCGTAGCTTAGATGTGGCACAAGGCCGAAAGTATGGAGCACCCAGTGAGGATCGAACTTATTCAATCGTAATTGATCTAGCGAGACAAGTTTGCTAACCATTACACCACGTCGAAGTACCTACTCTACACATATATGAATGAGGATTAATTAATTGCTTTATAACCTCGTTTGTAATGAAGATTGTGCTCCAAAGCATATTTTGAAACGTTCCTCCCTCTCTCTTTCCCCAAATTGTCTCTCTCTTTCTCTCTCTGTGTGTCCACCCCTCTTTCACAGATTAGTCGAAAATAATGAGTGACCTCTCGGTTGCAGTTAGTGGTGGGTAAATATTTCTTAAATTAATCAAAAATGAAATAAAATAAACAAAGCTAAGCTGAATATTAAGAGACAGAAAAAAAATCGTTAGAAACAATGAAAAAAGGACGGAAAGTTCGACACTGAAATCCGAAGGCGCGTTGGAATTTTGCTATCGTATTCGGATTTCAGTGCATTCCAAAAGCTCAGCAGAGTACAATTAAAGATTTCATTAGAAAGAAAGAAAAGAGTACGGAACATGATATATGACAGCGAATGCTGGACAATCTCGCCAAAAATGAAGAGACTTGAAGCAACAGAAATATTCTACAGAAAGATACTGAGGATATCATGGGCTGAACAAGTTTTAGAAAAAATGGAGACGAAAAGGAAACTTATATTTAACGTCAGGAAAAACAGTTGAAATTTCCCGGGGCACGCAATTAGGAAGGAGGGTTTGGAGAATCGAATACTGTTGTAGAGTAGTTTTCACAGTGGAGGCTTGTATTTTCAACTAAGTCGTCCTAAATTAGGTTCGACGTACAAAACGTTAGGAACTTGAAATAAGAGTTAATGACGCAGCAATCTAGTTGTGATTGTTGATACTTCAATGTCCGACATTGACTGACTCACTCAACACCACTGAGCCCAACTGGCGACCGCTACTACTACTTATTATGTGTGGGAGAGTCTATTACAATAGAATAGGTAATGTTCAGGTATAACAAATACTCACAGGACAGATTGAGGGTAAGAGGAAAATAGCTCATAACCTACTTAGTGAGCTTGAGTAAATGGATTGCGGAAGAGGGTTTGGGAGAAATAGCGAAAAGACAAAATTTATTAAGAGCTACAAGGGACAGAAAGTTGTGGAGAGCCATGATCGCCTGCGGCACATGAAGAAGATATATGTTTCATATTTCTCTTTGCCAGGATAAACTTAAAACCGAGTAACAACCAATAATGCGTGCATCAATGTTATATGCTTGAAAGAAAACCAGAAAACGCTACGCGCCAATGTCTGCCTCCCTGAGTCAGAAGTGAATGTTAGTGAGTTCAACTACCAATGGAAGGTGCCGATGAGGCGGGGGTACTAGATAGATAGATACAGAGAGAGAGAGAGAGAGAGAGAGAGAGAGAGAGAGAGAGAGAGGGGGGAAGAGAGAGAAAGAGAGAGAGGGAACTAGGGTCCCATGAAATGGCAATCTATGGAAAATTAAAAAGACAGAAAAGCTGAATAGGAAAAACAGAGATTGTACCGGGATTAGCTAGTTGACCTGTGTCTTCGAAGAAAGAAAATAAAGAAAGGAAAGACGAAAACGGAAAGTTACGAAAATAAAAAGAAAATAAAAAAAATCAAATCAGCCACCGAAAAAAAAAAAAAAAATATATATATATAAAAGCATCAAAATATAATTATTAAAAAATAAAAATGGAAGGAAGGTGTTCTTGCCTTGCAGGTCGTTCACAAAGAAACACTTGTGAAATGATTTTGTAAATGAAAAAGCAGACGACATTCCGAAGAAGAGAAGGTTAAAAAAAAGTCAAATAAAAAGGAAATAACGAAACGAAGAAAAGAAATAAACTTTAAGACTTGACCCTATTTTAGGCATGTGCAAAAGTTCCCAACTCTTGAAAAATAAAAACTGAATATACATTTGAAAACTAATTTTCTCTGCAAACTTTCGCACACACCTAATACATATTACGTTATTCGGAAGGTAACGAATGATTTTCGGTACTGGAATGAAAACCGGTTTAAATTAAGTACCTCCACTAATTCGCTGAAAAATGAGCATATCATGATGAAAAATGCCCCAAACTTAATAAAAACAAAGTTTTATAGTCAAAATCTTTATGTTATTGTTAAGAGGAAGGGCCAAAGTATTTTTTGACTAATTAATTAATTTTTTAATGCTTTCTAGCACGTTCGAAATTTTGGTTAAAGCAGGGGTGACCAAAAATGAGTCTAGGAAATTTTTAATTGATTTTATGAATAAGACATATTAAAGTCACTATAAACTTAAGAAAAACTTTTTTGCGAGAAAGAATCATACGAATTGTTTTCGTTTTAATTAGAATATTTTATAAAGTTTAAAAAATCTTTTAAAATTCTGTATAAATTTCAGCCTTTTAAATGATGCTATTAAGAAAAAAAAACTTTTACTAATAATAAGTGGAAAAGATTAGTACAAATCATCAAACACCAATATTTTTTAAAGAATTTTGAATTTTTTATATTTGTGTATAAACGTGCAGATTTTTGTAAATACGATTGTTTATATACGGCATTATCACAGAGCGATAACTTGGGTAAATTTAAATCGAAAATTTCTAAAATTCAATAAAACATTAGATTACGAAGAATATTTTCCTAAACTTTAACGATTACTTAAATTACATAAAAATGCGCTCATGTGATTTTCTTCAATTATGTTTTACAGATAAAGTTTCGTAGAACGACATTAGATCTGTGATCAGGCTATCAACTAGTCAAAACAGCTTCTATCGAGCTAAGACATAGCTACTGTTGGGTTAAAAATGCATTTCTGCGATAGTTTAAGTATGTTGCAGGCCGCTGTATGCGTTGAGAGATAAACACGTGTGTCTCCTGAAATGCCCACAACAAAATGGTGGACTTGTGATGTAAGTCCACGTAAATAAATGAGAAGAAACGACAAGAACCAATATATATATATATATATATGTACAAAAATGATACAAAAAAGATATACAAATGACAATGACAAAGATGTGTGTAACGAAAGAATATGAAAACCATTTGGGTTCAAAGTGAATTTGGTGAATGTGAGTAAGTACGTGTATTGTGTATATGTGATTTGTTCATGCGTTTCCCAAAGGGAACGCGTTCTCAGCAAGAGATTTACATGCTGACGTGTAAGCGGAAAAAGTGAGAAGAGAACGAGGAAAATATCGCAGAATACTTATAGTCCTGAGAGCGTCCCCTAGTAGCGGTTTCGAAAATTAGGAGGAGGTAACCCAACAAGTAACTAATACTTGTTTCAAATCAGATCAATTATACTTGAAATCAGTTAATATTCCTCAAATAAAGTTTCAGAAAAGTATATTTTATGTGTGGAAGTTTTTTTTTTTAATAAAGGGAATTGCATTTCAATAAAGGCAGGCTACAATGGCGCTAAAATCAATTTTTTTAGAAAAGAACCTCCCCCCCCCCAAAAAAAAAACTCCTTTCAGTTAATTTAAATAAGTTTTGAAATATAACAAACTATTTTGTTTATTGGAAATATTAAATTTAATCTATTAGCTTAAAATTAAAACTAAAATAAAAGCACCTGGCAGATTAACGTTCCTTCACCGTACGGTCTTGGGTTATAGACAGATTCATTAATTGTAGCAATAAAAGTTTTCACCTTTACAAATCCAAACTAAAAGATTAATCAAACGTACCAATCCCTCCTTCTGCTTAGGTCGATCTCACTTGAGATCGTTAAATTCACAACCCCGAAAAAGTTAATTACGAATTCTATAATCTTTTTCAAGGGCCGTATAGTACGCACCTCGCCAGGGCTACACACAGTTTTGAATTCCGAATTGTACTTCTAGGTTGGTTACTTGGTTTATTTGGTTGTTTTTGTTTAGCAGCATATCAACGCCTATATGGGTCATTAAATGCTGAGATCTAAATATTTTGAATGTAATATCAGGCCTTCAACTACAGATAAAATGTATTGTTGGTTATTTTGCTATAAAATGTATTGTTGGTAATGCTACTATAAAATGCATTGTTGGTCATTTTGCTATAGATATGTATTGTTGATCATTTTATTATATAAATATGTACAGATGGTCATTTATTATAAATAGGTATTGATGGTCATTTTACTATAAATAAGTACTGATGGTTATTTTACTATAAATAAGTATTGCTGGTCATTTCACTATAAATATCTGTTGTTGGTCATTTTACTATAAATAGGTATTGATGATCATTTTACTACAAATAGGTATTATTGGTCATTTTACTATAAATGAGTATTGTTGGTCATTTTGCTATAATTTTTTATTGCTGGTCATCTCACTATAAATATCTATTGCTGGTCATTTTTTATAAATAGATATTGTTGGTCATTTTATTGTAAATATGTATTGTTCATTTTACTATAAAAATGTCTTTTTATACTTTCATAATTTTGTTTTTTTTTGTGGGGGGATTCACTATTTGCCCATAGCTGGGCCCCTAACAGGTGCTACCACTCCGGGTCAGGATGGATCTGAGAACAACAACAATCAATAGGTGTTTCCATGCTCCTCAAAACCTCAAATCGCTAGTCGTTACAATACCTGTACATCAATTTGTAGCAATACAGATATTGCAGCGAGGAGGCTCGATGCAGTAATGGAGAGCGCCTCGGGTTATGGAATTGGTGAGCCGAGTTCGAATTCCAATCGGATCCATTACATTCTCTTACTTGGTAATGGTATGAATCCACTTCTTCTCCTCCATTAAGCTATGGGTAAATAGCAGGGCAAGACTGGGTTTTATAGCTCCTTGGGTGGTAACCGATCTAGGACAAAGTGACTTTGAATTCAAAACTGCATGTAGCCCTGGCGTAGCACATACGATACAGCTAGAGTTAAATGATCGTTCGCATTGGTTCGATGATCCCGACTGCGGTCGAATGATGAGGACAGATATTTTAGCTTTACAAAGAGCCAGTAATTTTGGCGATACAGATTTCTTAGGTGAAAGGCACTCGTCCCGTACTATTCGTACATAAAAAATCAGCGTTCAAACTACTGCCACTTTACGTAGGTTCGAACACTGACCTTTAGCGCCAATGGAAATCAAACAAAGATGTACATCAAATGTGGCCTACACATATGTATCAAATACAAGGGCCGGCACGATTAAATTATTTCTTTTAGTCCCCGGTGGCGTGGTGCTTATTTGTTACGGCACGCTTTTCGTTTTCCTCACTCGTCCTTGTGTCATACACATTTAAGTTTATCTGTTACGTACTAATTTAAAGATCAGTCAAAATAAAAAAAAAAACTATTGTTTAACTACACTTCCTACTGTGGCTCATCTATAGATCCATGTGGTTTCATCCCATTAGAAATTGCAGGTTTCAAATTAGCGAACATAAACTTTGAAATTCAAAAAGCCAACTATTAAAGCTATAATTTTTGGACCCCCTTATGAGATAACACACTTACCGTTTATTTCATTTTTTGTTTAATCATTTCACCTCAAGCAAGGCATGGGGCTGAAATTCTTCTCATGACAAAAAAATGATTTTGTGGATCCTCTCTCGAAATTCGAAACATTACAGTGGAATAATAGACAGCGGCTCGGATTGAGGAATCGGAGAGCCGAGTTCGAATTCCAGTCGAGTCCATTACATTCATTTACGTTCTAATACCCTTGGGAAAGGTATGAATCCTCTTCTTCTTCTTCCCCCAGCTATGGGTAAATAGCAGGAGAGACCGGATTCTATAGCCTTAGATGGCAACTGGTCTACCGCAGAAAGAAATAGCAACCTACTGCAGGAAAAAACCTGCCTCGTCAGTCATGTATCAAAAGAAGCGTGTATCCCACTGATCATATCTGTACCTAATAACAAATAGTCCCCTACCGTCTTCGATATTAATAACGTCGTTTGATCTTCTTAGATAAACAAATTAATTACGAATCTTCTTCATTAGGTAAACATTCGATGAAAACTAGAGTTATTATTGACTGTTACTTGGCTTCGATTGGCACAAGACCAAATTAGAGAGAAGCACCTGTTAGGGTCCCAGCTATAGGCAAATAGTTAACCCTCCAAATTGGGATCAAAACACTATGAGAGCGTACAAATAGGTTTTAATGCAGCAATATGTTTTTGTAAAAATATTACCATCTATAATTTTTTGAAGAAAGAATGGATGGAACTAGTATTTGATGCAAAAGAGTATGTTGGGATAATATTGTTTATCGGAACGATTAAATTACTTCCTTCAATCCTCATCACCACAGGACGGTGCTCATTTGGCACGGCACGCTTATTGTTTTTTTTTAAATAATCTTCTCAACGACTCATTTATTTTGTTCTAGCTTTATTAAAATCATTAAACTTAATCAATCTTCCGGGTGGAAGGTTTGTTTGAATCCTCCCTCTTATTTTATAAGTCAAAAAATTACAATGAACCTGACTATTCCAGACCGCACTCGTATTCGGTACAAAAGAATACTTTATCGCTTGTACGCTTTCGTGGGATTACCCCGTTTGGTGGCGCTTATCCTAGCCACAAAGAGACATTCCGCTCTGATTTTCTATATCGGCAATACAAAGAATTTTATAATAGTATATCTTTTCTTTCCGCCTCACTGGCGATACTTTGTTGTTTCGTTTGTATTCGGCTACCATATTCGGTTTTTGATAATGAAATTATTTAAAGACAAATGAAAGATACTGTGTGATACGATGTCAAATTATTGACTATATTTTATAGTGTGACTAGCAGCATGGCCCGGCGTTGCCCGTGCTTGATTAAAAGATCGTACGACTCATACAGCAATCGCTATCACTTGACTTAAAATATTTTTGCCCTTCCTTGCCTTTAAAAGAGTGCCATTTGCCGTGCTGATGTTGCTACATGCCTTACTCCTTGCCTATCTCACACTGCGAATTTTTTCTAAGCTCTATACTAAACATTAAATCTGTTACGAAAAAAGAACTAAACAAAATGAACACAAAACGATCAGATTTAAAAAAGGACTCGTAACTGGAAAAACCGAATGAAAAAAGAATGTTAACAACAAATACTTTTTCACACCCAACCCAGTTCTTGCGGAATCAGAATCAACGTTGAGTTTAAGCAAGCGAATGAGCCAATTGGAGTAAAGTGCCATGCAGATTTAAATTTTTCCCACTTGTGACGAATGCAGCTATCTATTTTTTTTTTGCATGCTAGTTAACATTCGTGTCAGTCAGCTGTTGGCTCTCACGCTGGCCAATAGAATCTTCCTGCCTATTCGTGGCAGTCAGCTATTGGCTCTCACTCTGGAAACTACATGACAACTGCCGTAGAAGCATGAAAAAATCGATTATTTCCACTATCGATGGGAGTTTGGAAATGCAAAGTCGGTCTTGGCCTTCCCGCTAGCTTGGAGCATGTGCATGTAAATTTAGGTGCAAATCCGTAGAAAATTGCGGCCGTGCATTCGGTACACACACACACACACACACACACACACACACACACACACACACACACACACACACACACACACATCCTGCCTTTTATAGATAGAGATATAGATTTCGGCTTAGTTGGCCATGGTTTGATCGAGGCTTGTGATGTGCTTTCTATGGTCAATTCTAGTCGAATTGGATGTGCATAGGGGTGTAATGGATATCGGAATGAGAAATCGGAAGCCGAGTTCGAATTCCAGTCGATTTTGTTACACGCGGAAATACCCTTGGGAAAGGTATGAATCCATTTCTTCTCCCTCCAGCTATGGGTTAAATAGCAGTACAGACTGGGTTCTATAGCATTTGTTTGCCTATCATTCTACTGTAGAAAGAATTTGCAACCTACTGTTCGGCCCAGTGGATAAAGACGTTGTTTAGATCCAGTGACTAGACCCAAAGAGTTGTGAGTTCAATATCGGGCCACAGCAGTGGTGAATCAAAATTTGGAGAGTTGAGTTTGGCCCGTGGAAGTAGAACAATCTACCCCGGTGGACGAAATAAAGGGGTCGGTTCGAAATTCCAATCACCTGAAGAAGGCCGGAGCGTACAACGGCCGAAACCTTGTGAATATGGCAATGAAGACGAGGATAACAGGCCGAATAATGTAAATGATGTAAGTAATCATAATACCTCATCTCAGAGATCCAATCACTTGAAGAAGGCTGGAGCGTACAACGGCCGAAATGAAGACGAGGATAACAGTCCGAATAATGTAAATAATATAAGTAAAATGAATAAAGTTTAATATTTTTAAAACATTGACCCCCATAGGTCAATTACGAATTCTGACTTCAAATGCCAACTGAGGCAATAAAAAAACGTTTCAAATGCTTCGCTTATGCGTTATATTTTCAATTATTTCTTCCCCTATAAAGTTGTTTAGTTGTCAGTACGATTTTTCATTCGTACATTAGAGCCAGGCAGCCCAGTGCCATATCTAAGTTATGCTTAGAAAATCATCATACTTTAGACGCCAGATACCAGTTATAATTATTATTATTATTATTATTATTATTTGTGATTGGTATGTTTCCTACTTTGTATCCTGTAGAGCCGGGTAATTGATAGCACTTTTCTTAGTACAGTGTAACCCGGATATAAGAGAGTTGTCGGGACCGGAGAAGACTCTTATATCCGGGTTTCTCTTATATCCGGGTTTGGTTTATTTTATATACATTAACACAGGCTCTAATTTGGGACCAGAGAAAATCTCTCTTATATCCGGGTCTCTTATATCCGGGTTACACTGTATATGGAATGTTCCTAGTAGGACGATCTTTTGGGTAAATTGTATGTTGATGTTACCGGGAAGACTGTTAGTAAAAATTTCCATTCCTTTTCTTACGAGGCCCAGAGCCTCGATTACTATTGGTACATTCTCAGACTTCATTCCCCACATTCTGTTAATATCTATCTCTAGGTCCATGTATTTGGACAATTTCTTGATAATTTTCATGGAGGTGTTTTTCTCAAATGGTACTGCTATGTACACTTTCTGAATTTCTTGTCTTTTATGATAATATGAGGTCTGTTGGCTTTTATTTCCCTGTCAGTTTGAATTGGCATGTCCCAGAGGATAGTTACATCAACCAACCGATGTTTCAGGAACATCCTCAATATCAGGTGAGCAGAAGTCGTCTCCAACGACCAACTGTACGACAGGACCAGACAAGACCCAATCGAGATTGACATCAAGAAACGGAAATGGTGATGGATCGGCCACGCACTCCGCAAGTCTCCTTCTAGTGTTACCAGGCAGGCCCTTGACTGGAATCCACAAGGGAAGTTGTCTCCATCGACCAACTGTGGTACAGGGTGAGACAAACCCCAATCGAGATGGACATCAAGAAACGGAAATGGTGATGGATCAGCCACACGCTCCGCAAGCTTGCTTCCAGTGTCACTAGGCAGACCCTTGACTGGGATTCACAAGTGAAGCGAGAAGTGGCTAGACCAAAACAGATTTGACGCAGAAGTGTTGACGCAGAAGTGAAGGCAGCCGGCACGACATGCGCCGAGCTGAAGAGGATCGCCCGGAACCACGTCCGTTGGAGAGGTGTTGTTGTGCATTTAAATTGTTGCTGATTAAAGTTGGCTGGAACACATGAAGTCGGGAGGGAGTTCCACAAGCGAGATGTGCGAGATAAGAAACTGTTAGCATCTAACTAGCTCAACTGTAAATTGATGAGACCTCGCCGCCAGTCTAATATCGCGCTTACAGTCTAGGTACCATAGTGAAGAGCTCATCAGGGCAATTACCATGAAAGTTTTTATACAAAAGGCACAGGGAAGCAAGTTTACGGCGGTGGGAAAGTATCATGCTCTATACAAAAACACTGAATCTTGGGCTGTAGCATTGAACATCTCGAAAGCCTTTGACAGGGTCAGGCATTCAGGCCTTCTCCACAAGCTGATAAGCTACGGTATCTCCTGGTATGTTTTTGAGCTGATTCAGTCGTTACTATTAAATCGTGAACTTATTCATTTATGTTACATTACGCAAATACACCTGAGAAAAGTATGAATCCATCTCTTCTCCTCTCAGCTATGGATTAAATAGCGGGACAGACTGGGTCCTATAGCCTTGGTTGGCAACCAATTTAATACGAAGAAACGGCAAGCTACTGCAGGAAAATCTTCAGTCATGGATCAAAAGAGAATTGATCACCCAGGTGCATATCACGTATGGCACTTAACTGATACAGGTGCACACCAAGAATGGATACCTGTTTTATAGGTTGTCTAAAAGCGTTTGATAAAAGGACTGTTAGAAGATTGATGTGTTTGTGAAGGATATTAAGATAATCCCTAACTTATAATCGCCGGAAACTGCCTGCATACCGATAGAAAATGAATTCAGTAAATATAAAAAAAAAAAATAGAAAGAGGTGTGAGAAAAGGATGTGTCTTCACGTCGGACTTATTCAACCTACACAGCAAGGCTATTGTGAGAGAACTAGAAGTCCTACCAGGATTCATTATTAGCGGCCAGAATCTCAACAACATATGATGACACAGTATTGATAGCAGACACAAAAAGGAAATTACAACAACTCCGACAGAAGGTAGTGAAGGAAATCAAGAAGAAAGGACTAAACATCAAGAAAACAGAACGTTAAACAAAATGTCGTAATGGATAGCGGTTCGGATTGAGGAATCGGAGAGCCGAGTTCAAACTCCAATCGGATCCATTACATTCACTTACGTGCTAATACCTTTGAAAAAAGTAAGGGTCCGCTTCTTGTGGATAAATAGCAGGACTGGTTGCCAACCAGCCTAGGAGAAGGAAAAACTCTGAATTCAAAACCGGACTCAGGTTCTTCTCGTTAGTTAACTTATTTAGGGAGGCCTTCTCCTCCGCTTTCAGTATCGTTGGATTCTGACATATTATGAAACAGCCCAACATGCAAATTACAAACTAGAGATACCAAAATCAAACAAGTATAACAATTTAAATATCTGAGAAGTGTTTTAAGTAGATATCGCCAGAGATCTCCAAATAGAAAAACGCATCTTAAATAATTTAAATATATATTTTGAGTTTCTTTCTTTTTAAAAAAAAATAAGAGCCTAAAATTAATCCGAATTAAAAGGAAAATTAATTTCTGTGTATGAATAAACTTTTTAGATATTTTTAAAACATTGTCACCTCTTCGTCACCCATCGACTTATCGAGTCGTCATTGTATACTAAAAATGTAAACAACAATTTTAAAATTCTCTTAGAATCCAATGTTTGTTCTAGAGATGTGTTTCGAAGTCTATTAGTAAATTTAATGATCAGTTAACTGGATTTTCATAAGTAATGCTTATCTTTTACTTAAAGCAGAATGAAAATAACATTTTATTTACGCACGGTATTGTGAGGTTAATGGACAATTAGAAACAATATAATTCTACCCTTGTTCAAAAAAGCACGCAAAAAAGTAAAAATGAAACCGAAAGAAATACGGAAGACTGGCAGTGCAATAATCAAGAATTCGATATATATTTTTAAAAATAAATTTTCTTTAACCTTATATAACCAATAGTTTAAGAATATAATTTTTTTATTCTATACGCTTTTATCAAACTTAGTATAATGAATAAATTTCTAGGCATTAAGGCACTACAAAAAAAAAAAAAGAAAAAAAGAAAAGAAATTAGTCTAAATGTAATTTACGTTGAATTAATGTGAAACGAAAAATTTATTCTAAGAGTAAATTTGAGAAAAATCACAGTCTAAAATATTCTTTTATGCGAATGAAATAGTTTCGTTGTAATACTGAAAATTTCTGACGAAGGCAACAAATTATACATGAAAAAAATAAGACAAAGATTTATTTTTAAAATAATAAAATCTTCAAATAACATACATTAAATTAGTGAAGTAGGTATTGGTTATTCTTGTATACAAGAATCTAAATAAATTGAGGAAAAGAGAGACTCTTACCGACGGATAGGAAAACAGTGCTTTCAAGACACAAAAAACTGACCGAGCGAGAGATATGAAATTATCATTATACTCTTCCGCTATTGAATAGTAGTCAGTCAAAGCGCAATATCAGAATTATGTCCTTTTTGTACATCCATACAAAAAAATAATGTAACAGTTGCTAAAAGGAACAAATAAAATTCTTTTAAAAACGGTTCACACTCAAAAATGGCATTAAGCTTTACATTGTTTTTATTCTTCAAACATGTCATTATTTAATAATAAAAACATTTTATTTAATAATACAAAAAAAAAAAACATCTTGCGATAAGCAGTAACGAGATGAAAAATAAATATTAAATATTAAGTGTAGATTTTTTTCTTTGTCCATTCCGAAAAATAATGACGTGTTTTATTAAATTATGCAAGCATCAATTCTAAAAAAAAATAGTTTTATTGAATTATTTTTGGTAAGGTTCGAAACGAATTTTCCGTACGCTCACACTTGATATTGCATAAATTTTTTCCTAAATTAATATCTTCAGAGATTTTTTGTTTATATAACTGTAAAAAATAATGGACGAACATCCACCATATTTAAAAAGTACACACGAGATATCGAAAAGAAGGTGGCGGTGAAACATACCCCTCAAAACATATTTCCAGAAAGCTTTTTAATAAACTATCTATTCAGTAAAAACAATAATTAATTACTGAATAAGCACTGAAAATTTCGTTTGAATCAGATAATTCCCTGATATTTGGCACTTATTTAAAAACAGGGATTAGCGATTTTTTGCATGGTTTGGTTCGGTTTGTTTTACGGCATATCAACCTCAACGGGTTATTTAATGCCGACAAGATTTTTTATTGCTGATGATTTTTTTTTTTCAAAAATGTATTACTGGTAATTTTTTTTCTTTAAAAATTTATTGTTGGTAATAATTTTTTACAAAGTATTTCTGGTATTAAAACCTATTTTTGCAATTTCACAGTGTTTCGACACCAGTTTGGGTGTTAACTATTTGCCCATAGCTGGGGCCCTAACACGTGCTACCAGCCCGGGTCAGGGTGGACCTGGGAACACCAGCAATTAAGAGGTGGTTCCACGCTACTCAAAACCTCCTGATCAGAGGCCTTGCTGTTAGACGTAATTTATCGTCTTACCCAGGACGCAGATGTAGCTTATCGTCTCACCCAGGACGCGGATGTAGTTTATCGTCATACTCAGGGCGGAAGATTTTTTTTTTGCTTTCATTTCGGAAAAAAGAACTATTTTGGCGGTATTTGTTTTAACAGAGAACGGAAACGAAAAACACCGTTTGGACTTCAATGTCTACCAAAAGCTAAGCAGAATACTATTAAGAAACAGAAAAAAAATCGTTAGAAAAAAAGAAAGGATTATTGAACTGTTAGGTAACATCAGTCCTCCTATATGGCAATGAATGCTGTACAATCTTCTCACAGATGAAGAAGAGACTCGAAGCAACAGAAATGTGGTTCTACAGAAGGATGCTGAGAATACCATGGACGGACCTTGTGAGCAATGACGAGTTTTTTTTAGAGAAAATGAACACAAAAAGGAAACTTATACTTAACATCAGTTGAAATTTTTAGGGCATATAATGTGGAAAGAGGGCTTGAAGAATTTGATACTCACAGGACAGATTGAAGGCAAGAGGGACAGAGAAAACAACACATAACCTACCTAGGGTAAATTGACGGTGGGACAAGGTTTAGGAGAGATAACAAAAAGACAACATTTTTTAAGAATTATAAAGGACAGGAAATTGTGGTGAGCTATAATCGCCAACGTCCTAAAGGGACACGGCATATAGAAGAAGAAGAAGAAGGAGTAGGAGTAGTAGTAGGAGGAGGAGGAACTTGTGTAAATAGATGACAGGACAGGTTTTAGGAGAGATAACCAAAAGATAAAATTTATTAAAAGCAACAGAGGTGAGCAAATTGTGGAGAGCCATTATCACTAACTCCCTGAAGGGACACGACAGATAGGAGAAGAAGAAGAAGAAGAAGAAGAAGGAGGAGGAGGAGAAGGAGAAGAAGAAGAAGAAGAAGGAGGAGGAGGAGGAGGAGGAGGAGGAGGAGAAGAAAAAGAAGAAGAAGAAGAAGGAGCTTGTCTAAATAGCAGAACAAGTTTTTAGGAGATATAACGAAAAGATAAAACTTATTAAGAGCTACAAACGACAGGAAATTGTGGAGAGCCATGATTCCAACGTCCTCAAGGGAAACAGCACATAGAAGAAGAAGAAGAAGAAGAAGGAGGAGAAGTTGTGTAAATAGATGGCTGAACAAGTTTTTAGGAGAGATAACAAAAAGATCAAATTTATTAAGAGCTACAGATAACAGGAAATTGTGGAGAGCCATGATTCCAACGTTCTCAAGGGAAACGGCACATAGAAGAAGAAGAGGAAGAAGAAGAAGATAAAGCTTGTGATATAAGCAATTAATTGATTTTGTGTCATTCCGACAATTTTTCTTAGTACTATAAACGTTATATTTATTTGGTACAAGTGTTTGAATAAACATCTTTACTTATTTCACAATCACATGACCCGTAACCTATTAGGGTCTGAGGGGTACCAAATGTACTGCAGCTGTAGTAGCAGTGGTGGTTCTCGGGAAAGATAGTCTGACAGAGCACAAATCGCTAAAGGCTCGTTTTTAATTCAGAGTTTCTCCTTCTTCTAGATCGGTTGCCATCCGATATTATAGGACCAGTCTGTCCTGCTATTTACCCATATTTATTTCCGTATGGCTCTGAATCCTGGACTCCATATAGAGCTCATATACGAGCTCTTGAGATCTTCCACACCCGCAGTATTCAACGCATTCTCAGATTGTCATGGGGAGATCGAATACTGCATGTCAATATTCTCCAGTGTACCAGCAGCAGAAGCATTGAAGCTCTTAACAGCCAAGGGCAGCTTAGGTCGATTGGCCTTGTTATTAGAATGCCCGAAGACCGTCTTCCAAAGCGGATCCTATATGAGGAACTCTTAGAATGGCAGCGCAATGTTGGAGGACATAAAAAAAAACGTTTCAAAGGCCACCTGAAAGTAATGCTAAAAAAGTGCAGTATCAATCCCGACGGAACCGGAAGTTAAAGCCGCTAATTGCAACAGTTGGAGGACACTATGGCGTCAGGTCATTGAAAGATTTGAAACTCACCGAACCAGGAATTTGGCCGGCAACAAAGTCATGACCGCCTCTACTTGAATCTGCAAGCAATCACCCTGTAGATGGCACCTTTTGGGAGGGTAGTTTATCCCGCTGTAGGGGTTGCAGTCGGCGCACTGTAGGCCCCCGCCAAAATAATTCGAAAGGAGTATATATCTGCCAGTTTAGGCTCACTAACAATTACTCTTGACCAGGCGGCTACCATTATAATCTTCTTAATATCAAAACTATTCGTAATATAATAATGTATTATATAGTACTATAGCAGAAAGAAAAAAAGAAAAGAAGAAGCTTGTCTAAATAGCAGAACAAGTTTTTAGGAGATATAACGAAAAGATAAAACTTATTAAGAGCTACAAACGACAGGAAATTGTGGAGAGCCATGATTCCAACGTCCTCAAGGGAAACGGCACATAGAAGAAGAAGAAGAAGAAGAAGAAGAAGGAGGAGGGGGAGGAGCTTGTGGAAATAGATTGCTGAACAATTTTTTAGGAGAGATAACAAAAAGATCAAATTTATTAAGAGCTACAGATAACAGGAAATTGTGGAGAGCCATGATTCCAACGTCCTCAATGGAAACGGCACATAGAAGAAGAAGAGGAAGAAGAAGAAGATAAAGCTTGTGATATAAGCAATTAATTGATTTTGTGTCATTCCGACAATTTTTCTAGAAGTCTTTTGCAGCAGTATGATTGATTTAATGTTTTTTTATGGTTTATCAACACCTTGTGGGTTATTTAAAGTCGAAACATATTTTGAACTAGCTAAAAAGCCGCCCTATCAGGGGACATTCAAGCTAGCCACTGCAGAGGGCTCTTGATCAGACTTTCATCACAATAGGTGGAGAGGAGTAGATGCGATAAGCAACAATAAATTACGGAAGAACTCAAAATTGATCGTTGCATTTAAGTATTCCATAAAGCTTACCTTTTAAAAGTTCAACGAAGAAGGAGATGAGCTATTGAGAGTTGTGTCCATTTAATTGAAAAAGTGTGATACACGGACATTAGAATTTATTATATAGAAGAAGGAAATGAAATTATTGTAGAAATGTTTCTTTTTTTTAGAGAATCTCGGTAATATATATATATATATATATATATATATATATATACAAGTATAGGATTAGTGCATACGGAATAAATTCCAATAACCAAAAATACTATTCTTAAATGAGTGCTCAATACAGAGTAGAGCAAATATAATTATTTATTCGAAAATTCTAGCATAAATATGTTATAAAATCACTTTATAATTTTTATCATTTTATAACATATTTATGTTAGAATCTTCGAATAAATAATTATATATATATATATATATATATATATATATATATATATATATATATATATATATATATATATATATATATATATATATCGTTATAATCATCAAATTTTTTCTAAACAGGACTCCCAGTTGGCAAAAAATCTGCTCTGAATCGTAAAATAAAAATGCAATGAAACTCAGACATTATTTAATTAAAAAAGCTGTTAATTGCTTTTACGAATAAGATATATTATAGACACTATTGTCTTAAGAAAATATTTTTTCGATGAATAATGAATTTTTACAAGACTCGTTTTTATTTTTAAAAAAATTAATTATAATAATTAATAAAATTTTAAATATTTCAAAATTCTGTATTAATTTTCGATATTGTTATTAAGTAAAAACTATATTAACTAATCATAAATGAAAAAGCTTACTATAATTCAGCGACCTCCAGTATTGAAAAAAAGGATTTTTGAAAATATGGATGCCTATACAAGCATTATTAGAAAATAAGAGTGGTAACTACAGCAAATTTAAAGCCAAAGTATCTAAAATTCAATAAAAACAACAGATTACATATATGTTATATACCGTATATGCTCGTGTAACGCGAGACCTCGTGTATCGTGCGACCCCCAAATTTTCAATTATAAAAAATGATTTTATAATGTATCTCTTATAACATGCGAGTTTCTTTTTTGAGAGACCAAATTACAATATAGACTAACCTCGTTTCCTCTATCTCTTTCCCATCTTTTAGTTAAATAAGTTCGAAAAGTAAAAAAGAATGATAAAAGTATCGTTAGCAACGCTATACTCGTGGCGTAAACGCGTCCAGCCATAAACATCGGAATGAGAAACAGCTAAAAACATCTTATAAACCGTAAACGTAAACAATGGAAAAGATACATATTCGTTATGTTTGGATTTTATAATACGTGAATATTACACGCATTATTATTGGATACAGTTAAGTAAAACATCAGTTTTATCAAAATCATGTTTATTTTAAAATACAGCTGTACTTTTTGACATGGATAACGTCAACGGCGTACATACACTGATTTTATAGCTCGTGTGATGCGACTCCCTTGAAATTAGCATCAAAATTAGGTCTTCAAAATTTGCATGATATACAAGGATATACGGTATATATTTTCAAAAATTTTTAGGATTACAGGGTACTTAAAATGTCCCCAGTAGAAAAAAATTAGTTAAATTTCTCAAACATTAGGCTATCAATAGAGTTGTCAACACCTCATAAAACACCCACGTCCGTGTTAAAAATACTTTTCTGTCATATTTTAAACTAAAACTAAGTAATATTTGTTTAAAATCAGATTGATTAAACTTTAAATCTAATCTAAGCTAATCTTCTTCAAATAAAGTTTAAGAAAAGTATATTTTATTTTTGAAAAAGAAATTTAACGAAGCGGATTACGCTGAGTAGAAAGAATTGTAAATAAAACTAAAAAAATCAGTGATTTTTAGCGATTAAAAAAAAAAAAAAGCAAATAATTCCAATCAATTTAAAAAATTAGTTTTGAAATATATCAAAGGATCTTGCCTGTTGGAAATATTAAATTTATTAGCTTGAAATTAAAACTAAAATAACAGCGTTAAGAAAGATTTTTCATTTTTTAAAAATTCATTTTTTAAAAATTCATTTTAAAAAAACCCTTTGGAATCGCTTTTCTTTGGAGGCACCGATTTTAGGTTCATATTTCGCGACTTTTGAAATTAATTGAAATTTTTAAGCAAGCATTATTTTAACGCAACACAGGAAAAGGTAAGCAAGACTATGTTTTAAATAGAATAATAATAAATACACTCGCATCCTGGGTAAGATGATAAACTACATCCGACAGCATGGCCTATGATCAGGAGGTTTTGAGGAGCGTGGAACCACCTCTTAATTGCTGGTTTTCCCAGGTCCACCCTGACCCGGAGTGGTAGAACTTGTTAGGGTCCTAGCTGGGGTCAGAACGCTGTGAATGTGTAAAAATAGGTTTTGATAACGGCAATACATTTTTGTGAAAAATTATTACCAGCAACAAATTTTTGAAGAAAAATTACCAGCAATACGTTATTACCAGCGATACATTTTTTTGATAAAATATTACCAGCAATACATTTTTGTAAAAAAAAAAAAAAAAAAAAAATACCAGAAATAGTTTTTAGAATTATTTACATTATTCCTCATGTACATTGCCATATTTACAACGTTTTGGCCTTCTTCAGGTGATTGGAATTTCGAACCGAAACCTTTATTTCGTCCACCGGAGTAGATTGTTCTAGTTCCACGTGCCGTGCCTCTTCCAGCAGTTATCTCAGTTATTTTCCATTCAACTCAACTCTCCAAATTTTGGTTCACAACTGCTGTGGCCTGGTATTGAACTCACAACTCTTTGGGTCTAGTCACTGGATCTAACCAAACTTGAGGACATCTGCGTGTGTGAATTTTTGGGACTTATAAACCTAATGTCTCAGAAACCATGTTTTACCAGTGCTCATATTGAAATTTTTTTGTTATTATTATTACATTTTTTACCAGAGCATATACTGCAATTTTGTTGTTGTTATTCATTGCTTCTCTCTAGCACTCCTTATTACGTTGTGAATATGGCAATGAAGATGAGGGTAACAGTCCAAATAATGTAAATAATACAAGTAATCATAATATGGATAGATAATAAAAATCTTGTTGGCATTAAATAACCCATTGAGGTTGATGTGCCGTAAACCAAACCAAACCAAAGCAAAGCAAAACATACCATAAATGGTACTTATGGGTTATCTGTCACCACTTTTAAAAATGCTCTTTCCTGTGGGTCATTTTAATTTATGTATTAGTGATCTTTTATAAAGTTATATGTAATATTTAAAAATGTTTTTAATTAATTTTTTTTTTCAGACCGCTAAATGATTCTTTGGGATAGTATATTTTTAAACATCTGTATTTGTCAAAAAGTTGGAAAATTAATTTAAAAATTAGCGACAGATAACCAACAAGCAGGGTCGCATTTTGATGAAGAGAGGCCCTAAGCTATTCCACTTGTGAAGACCCTCCAAATCCCGCATTCTAACGCATAGAGGGAAAATGGAAGAGTGTTAAATTCTACAATTTGAGTAAAACCGAGGATGATTAAAATTACTGAAGAGTCTACAATACGTTATGACAGCATGTGTAAGAAAGGCATATGAAAGTGTCAAAAAATATTATACACCTTTTCTGGAGGCCTCCTAGATTTTGAAGCCCTAGGCTCAGCAGGCCTGAAATGTCTACTCACCGCAAACATACGACAATTTGACACTAACATTCGGCGATTGCGACCCCATAAGGATGTCGAATACAATCATATGTACCTAACAATACTTACAAATGTAAAATAAAAAAAGAATTATCATAAAACTAAATTAGAATAATATTATTCAATTTTTAAAACCATTTTTTAAATAAGAGTAGGAAAACCTGAGCCTGAACCTATCCGGCACTGTCTTCAAGTAGTTAATAAATATTAACATTTTTTCTTGTTTTAACTTGACGTTATTTAAAATTTTGTAACTAGCAAAATATACTTAATCGCGTGATATGAGCGTATTTTGGAGCTTGTGTGGGAGGATCAGTTTTTACTTACATAGCAAACAATTAACATAGCAAACTAGACACCTATTAAAGTTTTAGATAATTAAAAAAAGATTTTTTTTTATTTCGTTACCTGGAGTGATTATTCGGTAGAAAAATGAAAATAAAAAATTAAAAAAAAAAAAGAAGAAGAAAAACGTCAAAAATACGATTATATCTTGGAGAGGCGCGTTTCTCTTTGAGAGGCGCGTTCCAATCAATCTATTATCTTTCCCCAAGAAATCTTGGCAATTCACGCATAATAAAGAAATCTGTATAGCTATGATCGCCTACTTCCTGAATGGGTATGGCATCTATATATATATATATATATATATATATATATATATATATATATATATATATATATATATATATATATATATATAAACAAACAAACAAATACAGATACTACCAATGGTCTCTTTTTTTTCACTTTGACGAAACAAAAACAAAAACAAAAACTAACGCATTCTTTGATTCGAAATTTAATTTTTTTTCGCAATGTTTTCTTTACCTTTTACGTTTTTCTGTTGATATGCCTTGTGTTTTTTTTCTTTTCTTTTTTTTTTTTGGGGTGCCCCACCCTCAAAAATAATATTTTAAAACCTTAGTTTTCACCCCCACATTTTTTTTCTTCCAGTTTTGAACCAGAAAAACTACGTATCGGGAATAATCAGTTCTGACGTGTGCCGAGCGAGAATTCTGCGAAAGTTCGTTCATCTTTCTCTGGCCGACCGCCTCCATCAAATCGGCAGTCAGACCATATCCCTTTCATACACCACCCTACCTAGAACCTCCTCCCCTTCAAAACCCCGACCCTCGTGAACTTCCAAGAATCAAACATTGCTTGTATTTGATCTCGCAACCTCCACCTCTACCGCTAGCGATAAAAAAGCCCAAAAAACAATAAATAAAAAAAAAACCTAATAAATAAATAAAAAGATAAGTAGAAGTAACAACGACTACAACCCTGCCCCTTACCACCGCTCTCTCGCTCGCTCTCTCTCTCTCTCTCTCTCTCTTTAACTCTCGTGGGTCGGGTTACGCACTGGCCCCACCAATCCAAAGATTTGGAGAATGATATCTGCACTAAAGGTTTTAGGATTAGCGCCTTACTTGTATCTTATACCGGTCACGTCCTCCCCTTCTTCCTATTATACACACACACACATACGCAGACAGACACGGGCACGCACACACATACGCACAGTCTCCCTCTATCTTCGACATCCACACTCACGTACAGATACACACACGTGCGCGCGCGCGCACACACATACACACTCACACGTCCATTCACACAGATTTTTAATTCGCACACCTGCAAATAAATGAAAGCAAAAGTCCTCACTCCCCAGACAAGATTTTTCTTTAACACACCCACTAAAACGTGTGCGCGCATATACATTTTTTCCTTCAAATTTCATTATCCCTTCCAGGACGTAGGTGATTACGGCTCTCCACAGGTTCCTTTTCTTTACTATCAGTGAACTGTCGTGCGTTATTAAGAATGTTGGACGCTTTCCTCAAAGATGAAGAAGAGACTCGAGGCGACGGAGATGTGGTTCTACAGAAGGATGCTGAGGATATCATGGAGTGAGCGTGTGAGCAACGATGAGGTTTTGGAGAGGATGCAAACAAGGAGGAAGCTTATATTTAACATCAGAAAGAGGCAGCTGAAATTTCTGGGACACATAATGAGGAAAGAGGGCCTGGAGAATCTGATACTCACGAGTCGAATAGAGAGAAAGAGAGACAAGGGAAAACAACGCATGACATATTTAGCGGCCTTAAGCAAGTGGATGACAGAACGTGGTTTGGGGGAAGTGGCAGAGGGAAGGAACTTGTTGAGAGCTGCAAGGGATAGAGGAAGAGGTGGAGAGCCATGATCGCCTACGTCCTGAAAGGACACGGCACATAGAAATAAAGAAGTAGAGCGGTTCCACGCTGCCTTCGCCACGTTACTGGAATTCACCCACATATCTAAGCTTACAGCCACTGTTATTCCCAAATCTAGGTACAGACCAAGCTCGACGTTGCTTAACTTCAGGGATCGTAAGGTAAACGGTGCTTTAACGTGTTGTGTCCGTTTCATGCCTTTCAGAAGGATATTTAATTGATTGTTTTACCATCCAGTACTATATTACCTGTAACTGAGAAGGGGACGGATTCATAGATTTTCCAAGGACATTTGTTTGAAATTGAATCCAACAGCCGTGGCTTGAATTTGATCTTGGCTCGATAATTCCATTTTATGCACCGTCAACCGCTACGCTACGCACACCACTACATATAAGAATACACTTGATATAATTACACTGTAAAATATTTTTGAATTCTTTATTCTTTCAGGACATAGACCATGATTCTCCGCCATCTTTGCAATCAAGGCTAGAAAGTCCACTCTACTCTGATATTTAACCCATAGCTGAATGGAGAAGAGTCAGATTCATGCTTTTCCTAATGGCATTTGATTGATTGATGTATTCGTTTACTACACCTTTTTTGGGGGTTGGGGGAGATAATAATGATTCAATGATACCAGTCTTACTAATTAACCTATATCTGGGGGAGAAGAAGCGGATTCATACCTTTCCCGAGGTTATTTGTGCTTAAGTGAATATAACGAACCTAACGGGGATTGGAACTCGGCTCTCCGATTAACAAATCCAAGCCGTCATCCATTACACCACCCGCACATCCACGTTTACCGTACTTATTCCCAAGCGGTCACCCATCTAGGTACTGACATGGCTCGACGTTGCTTAATTTCGGCGATCGTACAGGAACCGGTATTTCAACGAGATGTGGCCATAAGCCAAGAACAGTCGGATTCATGCCTTTCCTAAAGGTATTTGATTGATTGATTGATTGATGGTTTCTTTTTCTACAGCTTATCAAACCTTTGCAGGTTATTTAAAGCCAGAAAATATTTTAGATTATACGAATTTTTTTGGGGGGGGGAGATAATAATGATTTAGAGATACAAGTCTTACTAATTAACCCATAGCTGGGGAGAGAAAAAGTGGATCAATACCTTTCCCAAGGGTATTTGCACGTAAGTGCACATAACGGACCTAACGGGAATTGGAACTTGGCTCTCCGATTAAAAATTCTTTTACACCATCCGCACATTCATGGTTAAAGCACCTGTTATTCCCAAGCGGTCACCCATCTAGGTACCGATCAGGTTCAACGTTGCTTAACTTCGGTGATCGTACGCCTAGCGCAGCCCTACGACGCTTTATTGAAACACCCCAGGTTTGTTGATCAATAAAAAAAACGCTTCGGTGTCATGATCTATGCCAATTTTGGGGTAAGATCGACTGCTTCCAGTCAAAGTTTGATAATGAATTTGTCAGGGTGGAAGATAATTATGGGAGAGTGATTTGCTAGAATTCTCTCACCAGTTTACCTCTCTATCACCCATTTTAAGATATAAGATGAATTCCTCAATATATTTTGCTTTAAGAAGCAGCACAGGGATGTGAATTCATACCTTCCCCAAGGTGTTCGTGTAAAGTGAACATAAGTTGTCTCAGCCGAAATTCGAACTCGGTTTGATAATTTCATACCATGATAACCATTGTGTCCAATGTGATGTGCCCGTAATTCTCCAAGGGTATTTGTACTAAAGAGATTAACCTGGAATTTGAACTCTCCGATTCCATATTGATATCTGTTACCTTACCCGAAGATCCTTCCTTGAGATATATACCGTGTTAATTAATGCACAATTATATATCGTGTTCATCTTGGGTATAGAAACGAACTCACAGAATCAACGCAAGTGATGTTTAACGCGACTAAATTCGTTGAAATTTTTACTAGCGTTAGAAGAATTCGCGTTAAGCGATTATTAAAAGGACAATGGATGTCAGTTATCAGTTATCTCCTGCTAATTCCCCTCTCCAAGTTCTCCACCGCCTGACATCCATTAGACACGGCACGTGGAACTAGAACAGTCTACCCCAGCGAGCGAAATAAAGGGTTCAGTTCGACATTTCAACCACCTAAAGAAGGCTGGAGCGTACAAAGGCCGAAACGTTGTGATAAATATGGCAACAAAGATGAGAACAATAGTCCGAATAATGTAAATATTGTACATAATACCTCATCTCAGAAATATAGACAGATAACTTATATTTTTAAGTATATAACTTATATATTTAACAACATAAATCTTGTTAGAATTTATACAAGACGTAGAAGTCTTGTATAAGTCCTAACCTCTGGGCTTGAACAGGAAATTTATTCACTAGTTATTTTTTAATTTACTAATTAATTTTCTCTCCTCCCCCAATACAAGTAGAGAGGCTCACCTATCGGCCAGTTCATACTCCTCCCCAGTCTTTTCCAGTTTATGTATGGGACTCTACTGTTAACTTCTTTTAAACTCCAAACACAATTTGCCAATTTTGTATAATTTCTATAGCTCTCAAGCCTAAAAGAGATACTATGGTTGTAATATGGGTAGTGAAATCAACTAAAATCTTTCATCCTAGCTACCTAATGGTCGAAACCTGGGTAGCGTGGTATCTTGAATTTTGTTGTTCGTAATCATACTTATAAAACCCAGGTTGTGTGTGTTTGTTCGTTTATATTAGGTTGGTGCAAAAATAATGTCGTTTTTTGACGTTCAACTTCAAAAGATCATAACTCCTTTCATAATAAACTTTATTAATCGAAATAAGAACCATTAGAATCGACACATTTTTGCCAACGAAAAACAAGTTTATTTATCCCATTAGCATAAAAATCCGGAGTTCTGGAAGCGATGAAGTCATTGAAGGCCGATTCGGCAACATCTCGTCTTTTGAAAAAGTGATAATCGGTGGGCGAGAGGTCCGGTGAATATGGCGGATGAGGCAGAGTCTCGTAGCCCAATTCGTTCAGCTTCTGCAGGGTCAGTTGAGCAACATGCGGGCGAGCGTTGTCATGGAGGAGAATTGGTCCCTTCATATTGACCAATCTCGGGCACATACGTTGGAGCTTCTGGTGCATTTCGTCAATTTGTCAGCAGTACTTCGCCGTAATCGTTTCGCCCGGATTCAAGAAGCTGTGATGGATGAGATTGGCTGCAAGACCACCAAACAGTCACCATAACCTTTTTTTGGTGCAATTTCGGATTCGGGAAGTGTTGTGGAGCTTCTCCGGCATCCAACCACTGTGCCGAACGTCGCCGGTTGTCGTAGAGGATCCACTTCTCATCACATCGTCACAATCCGCTCAAAAAATGGGTCGTTTTGTTGCGCAGAAGGAGCGTGAAGACACCTCAAAACGACGATTTTTGATTATCGTTCAATTCATGCGGCACCCATTTATCCAACTTTTTTGACTTCCCTATTTGCTTTAAATGGCGAATGACTGTTGAGTGGTCGACCTCGAGTTCAACAGCAACTTCTCGTGTGGTTTTGCGAGGATCGGCTTCAATTAAGGTTCGTTATCAACCGCAGTCGGCCGGCCGCGACCGTCTTCATCTTCGAGGCTCTCGTCACCATTGCGAAATTTCTTGAACCACCGTTGTGCCACACGTTCGTTAGTGGTTCCTGGGCCAAACGCATCATTGATATCACGAGCTGTCTCGGCAGTTTTTTCGGCCTAGTTTGAACTGGAACAAGAAAATCGTGCGGATTTGAATTTTGTCCATGCTGTCGAAAAGCCCGCAAAAAAAATGAATGAAGAGATTGAGAATGGTAACGAATAACATGATTCGATAGAGCGAAAAACGCGCTTCAAAAAGATATATAACATGGCTATATATATCAATGAATTAATTCAGAAATCATATATAAAAGTAACATACATGTGAAAACGACATTATTTTTGCACCAACCTAATATATTGGATCGGATTTCCTACATTTTTCAACCGATTTCAACAAAACTTCACTGGACTACGCAAAATCTTGCGGTGGTTCTGACAGCGCCAAAAATTGGAAAAAACACAATTGTTTTTGCATGAAATCAATTTGAAAACATGATTAAGAGGCATCGCTGACGCGAGAATGAAAGGGGGACAACTCATATCGAGTTATACTTATTATAAAACCCAGGTTGTTTGTGTGTGTGTGTGTGTGTTCGTTTATATATGGGATCGGATTTCCTACATTTTTTCAACCGATTTCAACAAAACTTCACTTTTTTTTGGCAGGTAGTGTTTCTTATTGTCTTGCACACTTTTTTCTTTATTTTTACATTCAGAATGCTTTAAAAATTCCATTTAAAAGACAATTGTTTATAATAAAATTCTATTCAATCGGTAGACTCATAACGATTGAAAAAAATGTTTTTGTTTGGGTTTGACCAATTCGTAAAAAAAAAAAATAATAATTAAGACATGCGTGTCCGTCAACCTTAAACAATAATCTTTGTCAATTTTATTTTTCAGTCTTTATGATGGTCGATACTTGATCTATCTCTTACTGTTACATCCCAGGGCAACGCCGGGCTCTACTATTTTGCTAGTTATATATATATATATATATATATATATATATATATATATATATATATATATATATATATATATAAAACCTAGAGAGCCAAACAAACTTACCAAGGTTTCACCTAAGCGGATCCTGACGATCCCCTTAGGTTTTACCTAAGCTTTCCCTGACGATCCGTTTAGGTCAAAGCTTGGTAGGTTTGTCTGGATCTCTAGGTTTGACAAGGTCTGCTCTACTTTTGTATTGAGCACTTTTTTAGTTAGTTGATTACTCGTATCGGGGTTTTTTTCCGTGGGCTTTGGACCTGTATGCTGTAAGTTTATTTTCGACAGACGTTCATGTTCCTAGCTCTTTCTTTTTTAAAACCTTTTTTTCCTTCGAAATTGATTTGATTATTAGCAAATCAAGAAACCAAAGGTTTTCCGAGACGAGTGTAGTTACCTATATATATATATATATATATATATATATATATATATATATATATATTATTTGACAAGTTATTTTTAGTGGACAGCTGTGTTTGAAATAGACGCGCTGTTTTTAATTTAAACATATGTTTGATAGCACAGTGTATTTATTAAAAGATTTCCCCGAGTGCACAGGCCGATAGACCTAATACACTTTAAAAATAAAAAATTCATCTATTTCAAAACAGAAATATATATATATATATATATATATATATATATATATATATATATATATATATATATATATATATATATATATATATTGTTAAAATTAGCTATATCTATTGGGGAAGACTAGTCGAAAGCGCAGACAAAGCGTTTAGTATGGACATCGGAATCAACGCTGCATTGATGACATTCAATGTGATCTTCTGTCACCATGCAGTGTTGGTATCTTTCTCTCTCTCTCTCTCTCTTCTCTCTCTCTCTCTCTCTATATATATATATATATATATATATATATATATATATGTATGTATATATATATATATAAAACAAATATTCGTACACCTAAAAAAAATTAATTTATTCTATTTCCAACTAATGAATAGATCTGGGATGTTTCTTGGAGCTCTCGATTGGATCTGAATTTTCAAATAACACCACAGATTCTCGATTGTGTTTAAATCTGGGGTCTGACTTCGCCATTTCAGGATATTTACATTATTTTCAGCAAGCCATTTCTTCGTAGATTTTGCAGCGTGGTTAGGATCATTATTTTGCCGAATCAATCAGGAGGAAGTTCAAGATTTTCAACCGAAATCATAAAATTTGCTTCCAAAATATTTTGATATGTTGCGGCATTCATTCTACCATCTATTACTGATATGTTGCCAGTACTTTTTGCAGAAAAACATCCCCAAAACATGATGCTGCCACCACCAAATTTCACTGTTGAAACTGTGTTCTTTTGATTGAAGGTATCGCCATCTTTCCTTCATACATGATTTCTAGAATTACGAACAAACAACTCAATTTTGGTTTCGTCTGTCCATAATACTCTTTCCCAATACGATTTTTCCTTATCCATATATTCACGAACGAATTTCAACCTTCTTTTCATAATTATATGAAAAGTATGTTTATTCATTAGTTAAAAATACAACAAATTAAAAATTTTACGGATACAAATATTTGTTTCCCCCCACTGCATATATATAAAACAGTTTATTTAATATGTGCAATAATTCAATATTTGCTTAATATAGTAATAATAATTCAATACTTATTCAATATGTGTAATAATTTAATATTTATTTAATATTGAGGACAATTCATCATTTATGCAGTAAGAGTAATAATTCAATATTTATTTAAAATATTTAATAATTTAATATTTATTTTATATGCATAATATTCAATATTTTTTAATATGTGCAATAATTCAATATTTATTTAATATGAGTAATAATTCGAAATTTATTTAATATAATTAATAATTTAATATAGTTTAACACAAGAACAAATTTAACCAAGAGCTGTCGATTATAAATTATTTCTGTACCTGAGAGGAGGTGGCAAGCAAAATTCCACACTTTAGGTTTGTGTTCGAAGCTAATATTTTGCATAACTTTTAAGCAAAAAATAGGCAAATAATAAAGTATCAATTAATTAATAAATATATATATGGCCAATGAAATCAAATCAGATTAATATAAAATTATCATTTTTATTTATTACAAAAAAATAAAAATAACAACTAGACCCGGTGCAACTTTTAAATTTCTCAAATTAAACGATTCTAGGTGTTTTTGAAAGGTTGAAACGGAATTCCTTATTATGAATAGCTGAAACTAAAAAAAAATGTTAGTGTGCTATGCTACAATGAGCAAGTGACTCGTTTGAATAACGCATTGAAAGAAAACAGATATTTTCCGAGGTGAATTGACCAGGGATTTTGCTGAATGGCAAAGCTTGTCATTATTTCAATGTGACAAAGCAAGAGTACATAGTGCGGACTTAGGAATATTTGTCAAATTTTGTTTCATTCCAAGTAACACGCTCTGGCGGACAATCTTTGTTTTTACTGTTATTATAAACTGGAACTATGTTTATCTTTTGATTAGTGTAGTCTATCTTGACACCTCAAAATTAAACCGTACCAATATCTACTTTATTGTCACATGTGTAAACCGGACCTATGTCTACCGTTTTGACGAATTGGACCTATGTCAATCCTTTCTTATCAGGCGCCTGATGATTGCGTGAAACCGCATGAAACTTGTGGTCATTTTTCTGATTATATATATATATATATATATATATATATATATATATATATATATATATATAAAAAGAAGAGAAGAGAGGTGCCGCAAACGTTTTTGGTTGTAAAGTGGATTTATTTAGAAAAAATATTATGCTTTGTTTTACATAATTTTACGACACGTGTTTCTGGTCTCGCGACCGTCTTCAGGTAAAAGTGGAGATTTCCACATATTATTAAAAATAATAATTAATTTTTTCTCATGTTCAATGATAAATATTCTCGATATGAGACATTTTCTGTTTGTGTGTTGGTAATCTGAATTTCTTTCTTGAAGAAAGAACAAAATTCAAATAATTTTAAATAACCAAATAAATAATTTCCCCATTACAACCAAAAACGTTTGCGGCACCTCTCTTCTCTTCTTTTAATATACATAATTTTCTCTCGTTGGAACCACTACAACATATTTCTTTTACATATATATATATATATATATATATATATATATATATATATATATATATATATATATATAGCTGAATGGATATAAGTTTGTGAGCGTCGGTTTCACGCTTATGCGTTCCTCGTGAAACCGACGGTCTAACTCATATCCATTCAACTAAATATGTTAGCTCCATCATTGATATTCCGCGCTTTTCAATAACCACGGCACATATATAAAATATATATAGAATTTATGTATATATATATATATATATATATATATATATATATATATATATATATATATATATATATATATATATTAAGACATGTGTTATTAAAGACTAATATTCTTTCCCTCAGTTTTTTCTTACTTTCTCGTAAGTTTCTTTATATTTTTCTATTTTATATCTTTAGCTGTTGAAAAAAGATCCCAGTCTTTGTGTTTTTATTTTCGCGCGCTTTCGGTTGTTGTCAACCGTCATCATGGCTGTATGTTTTGGTTTGAATTTGGTTGCTGTTTCATTTTTATTTTTTATAGATAATATTTTGGGGTATTCAGGCAGTGTTGTTGGATTAGTTCATTAGCAATTGGGAGGGATAGTAGTTATTATTTGGAGGGTTAATTATTAAATATATTTAAGATGTTTCTACCAGTATGCTTTTTTTAAAATTTATGTTGGGTTTTTGGTTTTTAATTGTGATGGCTTCTAGTATTTGTAAACGTTTTTTGCAATTGTTTTTTTTATAGAGGATTTTGGTATTGTGGATTAGTTTTTTCTTATTTCGTAGGATTTGAAAGAAAGATTATGAAGCGAAAAACTTCCGTAGTCTTTAATAACACATGCCTCAATAATGACATGCTGCCAATATATATATATATATATATATATATATATATATATATATATATATATATATATATATAATTATTTTTATAAAAAAAATTTATAACATAAGTATGTTATAAAATCACTACAAAAATAGCCATTTTGTTTCAACACACTCTGTGTCTTATCAAGTGATGATGTTGAAAAAAATATATATATATATAATTAGTACAAATATAAAATTTGTCACTTAGCTGATTGATGTAACCGTATATTATCTGTGTGTGTGTGTGGTGGGTATTCCTCTGGAAAAAATGGAATTTGAATGTGGTACGCGAACAGGACATGCTTGCACATTGCCCCCCTTCTCACAAGCTGATACTATACTGAGTCAGTCTTGGACGTTGAGAATTTTTTCCTAGAGTTTTATTTTTTCCAGTTATTGCAAGCACGTTTGACGATTTTTATAATCATTGTTAAAACAAAAGAAAGAAAAAGAATGAAAGAACAGACAGTGTGCGTGAAGTTTTTTTTTCGGTGGGTGGGTGGTCTACAATATAAACTGTTGCAATGTTTCAAGAAACTTTTAAAAAAAGAAGGTTCAATTAAATTTTAAAAAGACCAGCGGTGACCGCGTTTCAAATATAGTGAAATTTGAAATCCAACCACTTTTCTGACCGACCATCGAAAAGCCAAAATGACGAAAAACCTACAGATGTTTTCCTAATATACCGTATCTGTTTATATAATTACTAAGACTTGTGATTAGTCGTTTGACTTGCATACTGAATTGTTGAGTTCGTCACTTCTTGTCAATACTGACTTAATCTCAATGCTATGGTTGTCACAAGTTGACACGCAAATCTCAGAGGTGATTTCGCGTATCCCGTAATCCACGTATGACACACAATATAAAGTATACAATCCATAATCCTGCTCTAGTTATCGATGTTATAATCTTTTAATTGTGTGATTTTAACGAGGACAGGGAAAACAGCCGCAGCAGTATAACGATCCAGCAATTAAACTTTACTTAGATCCGGAAATAAGTCCTCAATTCATAGAGATGAGCATGCGCAGATACCGACGCACGTACATACACGTTCACGTAGGTATACTCATCCTCTTAAAAACTCTAAAACATTTTCTTAGGCGTGTTTTTTTTTTTTTTTTTTTACGATTGATCTTCATCCATGCAAGCAAGTTGTTGGTTTGGGTCGAGGGAATAACTAGCGAGAAATGGGTGCTGATTTGAGTCCGGTTGTCGGGCGGAGAAGTGAAAATAAGGAAGGCGGGGTTCTGTCGGAGGTTGCGCTTTAAAAAGGTATTGCTTGGTCAGGATTGCTCAGTAGGGGGGCCAGACGGTTGAATAGTCGCATGCTTTGAAGCAGATGGTAAGATAAGCTGGAAAGCCTTTCTAAATTTCTTCTTGATTAGATTTTTTTTCTTATTTTTTTCCGTTAGCGCTTTCTGCTTTTCCCCCCTTTATTTCTGTCTTCATTTGCTCATTTTTCTTCTTCTTCTTCTTCTTCTTTTTTTTTTCTTCTTCTTCTTCTTCTTCTTCTGGATCAGAGGCTTCGCACTCATAAAATTTAGAACAGACCACTTAAATCGATTCTGGAATGTCGTTTAATGCGGAGTTGCCGGCCTTTTTATTTTGCCTCTCCTGGTGAGCGTGACTAAAGAGGCGGGCAAATTTCACGGAAGACTAGGGAGAAGGATAGTGGAAAAGGGGAGGCATCATGGAAAATGGCAAGAAAAGAGAATAGATAAAATTGAGGAAGACAAATGAAGAAAAGGAGAAAACATGTCAAGAAAGATAGAGGGATTAATAAAGTAAGAGAGAAGGAAAAGAGAGAAGAAAAACCGAGAAGAAAGAAGAGATATAAAAGAAAGAGAAAGGAAAAAAAAAGAGAAGGAAGATGTTTAGGTTAGGTCGGTTAATTTAAATATCACCCCTTGCCGGGTTATTTAATGGCGAATATAAGTTTTACGAGACAAAAATCACATCGGTCCGGTTTACATTTGAGTGAAAATACAGACATAGATCAAGTTTACTTCTTCTTCTGTGTACCGTGTCCCTTCAGGACGTTGGCGATCATGGCTATCCACACTTTCCTTTCCTTTGTAGCTTTTAATAAGTTTTGTCTTTTTGTTATCGCTCCTAAGAACATATTCCGCCATCAATTTACCAAAGCTTACTGGGTAGGTTATTCGTTTTCCTCTGTCCCTCTTGCATCCAGTCTATCATGTGAGTATCAGATTTTCCAAGCCCTATTTCCTCATTATATGCCTTAGAAACTTCAACTGTCTCTTCCTTGTGTTAGGTATAGGTTTTCTTTTTGTTTCCGTTTTCTCTGAAAATTCATCACTTTTCACATGTTCGGTTTATGATATTCTCAACATCCTTCTGTAGAACCATATTTCTGTTGCTTCAGTTTTTCTTCTTCACCCGTGAGAAGATTGTCCAGCATTCACTGACATACAGGTGGGCTGATATTACGTAACAGTTCAATACTTTTTTCTTTATTTCTAATGAATTTTTCCTGTTTCTTAATACTTTGCTAAGCATTTGGAAGCCATCTTTCGCTATACCAATGCAACTTCGGATTTCAGTGTCGCATTTTCCGTCTTCCGTTAAAACATTTCCCAGATATTTAAATTGTTGTACTTTTTTTGATTTTGGTATCTCCAATTTATAATTTGCATGTTGGGCTGTTAATTTTGTCTTGCAATTGATGCTTAGTCCTTTCTTCTTGCATCCTTCATTGGCTTCTGTAGGATTTTTTTTGTAGATTCCTTTCTGTATCTGCTGTATCATCTGCATATCTATCTCCCTATTTGTCCGTCTTTTATCTTAAATTTATTACCAACTCCCTATTTGTGCTTTTATTTTAAATTTATTACAACTGCCTATTTGTACTTCTTTTATCTTAAATTTATTACAACTGCCTATTTGTCCTTTTTTATCTTAAATTTATTACAAACGCCCTATTTGTACTTCTTTTATCTTAAATTTATTACCAACTCCCTATTTGTCCTTTTTTTATCTTAAATTTATTACAACTGCCTATTTGTCCTCGTTTTATTTTAACTTTACAACTAACTCTCTATTTGTCCTTCATTTACCTTAGATTTATGACCGACTTCCTATTTGTCCTTTTATCTTAAATTTACTACCAACTCCCTATTTGTCCTTTTATTTTGAATTTATTACAACTTCCTATTTGTCCTTCTTTTATCTTAAATTTATTACCAATTCCCTATTTGTCCTTCTTTGATCTTAAATTTATGACCAACTTCCTATTTGTCCTTTTATTTTGAATTTATTACAACTTCCTATTTGTCCTTCTTTTATCTTAAATTTATTACCAATTCCCTATTTGTCGTTCTTCATATATATTAAAATTATTATCAACTCTCACCTTGTCCTTCTTTTATTTTAGAATTTATTACAAACTCTGTCCTTTTTTATATATTAAAATTATTGTTTATTCCCTATCTATCCTTTTATCTTAAAATTGTAACTAACCTTCGTTTTGCATTTTTTTTTTCGCTTTTTGTTGCTTCATTGATGCCAAGGTGATCACATTTAAAACCTGGCATGTTTGTCCATTTAAAATACTAAATTTATTATAAAATATATTTAATTTAAATACGGGACTCATAAAATTGACTTAAATGATCGCGCATTTTGACATTTACTCTTTTCTTGTTTTCATAGGTTTTTTCCCAGACAAAGGGAAACTAGTTCTTACAACAGACGTCCATTTCAATTTCATCCAAATTGGGTAAATATGTGTGTGCGTTTGTTTTAATTCAATAACGTGAAAATATTTCTTCAAAATTTTAAAAACGCTTTGAAACATAATTCTATTTATTACGGAATATTTTCCAAAAAGTTCAATAAAATTTTATAACTATTTGATATTTTAGCGTTTAAAACATTTCTCTTCTCCAATTTTATGATTTTATTGCTCAACTCAGGGCAGAGGTTGCCTTGACTTGAGAGAGGAATGTACTATTCTAATGTCTTATCTCAAACCCAGTCATATTGTGTGGGCATGTGTTCGTAAATGAGCGTGTTCTTGAGTTTACATCAAATGGCACAAGCCCATGTACGTCACACGTACAACACAAACATACGCATGTATATTATATATGGACTTGCCATGATCCACAGAGGCAGTGTGTGACGGACAGAGAATCATCTATTCTTTTATAATATAGATTACCACCTTCGGACTTTACTTTCTTGATCAGATATTGCCAAATCTGAATTTTTGCTTCTTTTATCCGAATTTCTGTCGCTTTCTATCGTGACTCTCAGGTCATCCTCTTGTTTCGCTTATCTGTTCCTCGATTTTCCGGACCATGACTGTCTGTTCCTCAATTTTCCGGACATCGATTATCTGTTCCTCGATTTTCCGGACTTCGATTATCTGTTCCTGGATTTTCCGAACTTCGATTATCTGTTCCTCGATTTTCCGAAATTCGATTATCTGTTCCTTGATTTTCCGGGCTTCGATTATCTGTTCCTCGATTTTCCGAACTTCGATTATCTGTTCCTGTTCTGAGCGTGTGATGATGAGAAAAACTGCAATAATCAAAAAAATTATTTCAGTTATCCTAACTAAATCCATTCTAATATCATCTTAGACAAGGGTTTTGATAATTTAGAAAACATACTCAACGTTTAAGAAAAGAAAAAAAATAACATAACTGGACAAAATCTTGAACAAAGCGTTTCGAAATATTATTTGATGCTATAAAATTTCTTTCTGAAAATGTCTTCTTCCTTGTTTTTCGATTATCTTGAATTTTGAATTATCCTAACATATTTTTTCAACCCATATCCCAAGGTGTCCGGATAACCGAGGAAGTACTGTATTACGACTGTTAGCAAATCGTGTGTATCGGAAATAAAGAACAAGAGTTGCACCCTAAGTTCACAAGGGTTTCGCCTTAGGCAGTAAAAGCGTCTTGGACACTAAAATTCTTATAAAAACGAGCTGCTTAGTGTTAGCTAATTGGCATATTGCAGTCATCCGTATAATCTAATGTAATCTTGAGTCATTGCCTTATCAAAACGTATTAGGCGGGAAGAGAAAGGGGAGCATACTTTCTAGGCCTGGCGCCAGTACTGATTGTATAGATTTTTTATTGAAATGTTATAAGAGGTCTACTTGCTGGATTAGGTCTTTCAATGTTTTCCACGGCAACCAGAGGTTTGCGTTCTAGCCCCTATAAAAATAAGTCAACACATTAAATTTCTAGCCAAGCAGATAGTCCCCATTTGAAAAAACCGGGTAACCTTCTATCCCTCCACTATTACAACTACCTATTTGTACTTCTTTTACACCGTACGCGAGGGCAGAGAGTCAGTGTTCGAACTCTGGCATAAGGTCAAGAATCTCCAGTGATGAATTTTTCGAAGCAGGTAGACTCTTCTCAACTTGGAGCACTGGTGCATTACAATCTTCCTACCTTTATTTTCCGCGTTTGAAAGCAGATTTTCAACGTGGGCAGACGAGCCTTTCGCGTTCAGAAAATTGGCGCAACACAATCTTTCTTTTGGCATTGAGCCACATTAAGCTCGACCCGGTAATTATCAAATTGGATAAGAGACTATAACGAGATCGAATCGGGAAACCATTACACTTTTCTATAGACAAAGTTATCCAGGAGCGATTCGGAACGCGATTAAAATGTATCGGCAATTTCTAACAGAGGATTTGACAACGAGAAAATGGCCGTCAAACATCACTGCGTTATTCAAATGATCAGCTGAAACGTGAAGGTAACACTGTTTCTGCTCACCACTAAAGGCAGAAACTTTCAGGAATTTCTTTCTCATTCCCAAACGATCTGTTAGAATCTGACGCACTGTTTCCATATTCGAATTAAGTTTTGCAGTCATATTTTTTTTAATTTGAATGCACCAAAGTTCACACTCTGTTCACATTTGCATCTATTCTTTGTGTTTTTGGCGGTTCACTTCTTGGGTTATTGTACACATAGTCTCGCTCTTCCTTGAACCGCTTGCGTCACTCAAAATTCTCCTTTTTCTTCATAGCATTTTCATCATAATCCATTTTGAAATGGCCAAACTTTTCACTGGCACTTCCTTCATAGAAAAGAAATAAAACAAAAATAAAACAAACTTATTGTTAATCTGCTGCTCCAGACTCTATTCATTCATTTTCCGTCCTGGATATGACGGCAAACTACATCCGGTAGCAACGCTGATCAGGTTTCAAGGAACGTGGACCTCCCACCTTCATTACTATTGTACCCAGGTTCACCCTGACCCGAAGCCGTGGCACCTGTTAGGATCCCAGCTATGGGCAAATAGTGAATCTCCAAATAAAAACAAAACAGTATGATTATTTACCTGCTGCCCCACGCAGAGCCTCGTCTGGGGGATACCCTCTGACAAAAGCAAGGTAAGTACAGTATGAAAGTATAAAAATACGTTTTTATCTCTATCTATAATACGCAGGATGTGTGTGTATGTGTGTGTGTGTGTGTAACGAATGCACGGCCGCAATTTTCGACGGATTTGCATCAAAATTTACATCCACATGCTCCAAGTTAGCGGGAAGGCAAAGATCAACTTTGCATTTCCCAACTTCCATCGATAGTGGAAATAATCGATTTTTCATGTTTCTACGGCAGTTTTCATGTAGTTTGCGGCCATTTTCTACTGGCCAGATTGAGAGCCTATAGCTGGCTGCCACGAATGTTAACTAGCATGCAGAAAAAAATCGATAGCTGCATTCGTCACAAGTGGGAAAAATTTAAATCTGCATGGCACTTTACTCCAATTGGCTCATTCGCTTGCTTAAACTCAACGTTGATTCTGATTCCGCAGAACTGGGTTGGGTGTGAGAAAGTATTTGTTGTTAACATTCTTTTTTCATTCGGTTTTTCCAGTTACGAGTTCTTTTTTTAAAGCTGGTCGTTTTGTGTTCATTTTGTTTAGTTCTTTTTTCGTAACAGATTTAATGTTTAGTATAGAGCTTAGAAAAAATTCGCAGTGTGAGATAGGCAAGAAGTAAGGCATGTAGCAACATCAGCACGGCAAGGGAACTCCTTTAAAAAGGCAAGGAAGGGCAAAAATATTTTAAGTCAAGTGATAGCGATTGCTGTATGAGTCGTACGATTTTTGAATCAAGCACGAGGCAACGCCGGGCCATGCTGCTAGTATATATATTTATATATATATATATATATTGAAAATTTAAAAAAAGGCGAAGCCTTATAAAAGCCACAATAATATTTGCAACCTCTACAAACAGGAAAAATTAGCAATATATATATATATATATATATATATATATATAAATGACTAACAATACATATTTATAGTAAATTTACCAACTTTCCTCATCATGTGTTCCAAACATTTTTCTTTGGGAGTTAAGCGCTGCTTAAATAATCCATCTATGATATTCTCAGCATCCTTCTGTAGACCCTCATCTCTGTTGTCTCATGTCTCCTCTTCATCTTTGAGGAGATTGTCCAGCATTCACAGCCGTATAGGAGGATTGATATTACATAGTAGTTCAGCACTTTGTCTCTAATGAAATTTTCTTATTAATGTTTTGTTTTTGGGAGCGGTCTTTTTTCGGATTTCGGTGTCACAATTTCCACCTTGTTATAAATCTTTCATAGATACTTAAAGTACTTGCTTGATTTTAACGTTTCCAATTCGCAGCTTTGCCTTTTGCCGGACATCATAAATTCTGCCTTGTTACAATTCATGGTTGCACTAAGCTGATGAAGATTACAGCCATATCACGTTGACACACTAGTTCTCGTACGGTCACCAAACTTAAGCAACGTCGAACCTGGTCAGTACTTAGATGGGTGACTGTTCGGGTAATGCCAGGTGCTGTACGCTTGGATCTGTGAATAATGGTTCAGAATGAGAAATTGGAGAGCAGAGTTCAATTCCGCGCAAATACCACTGAGAAAAGTACGAATTCACCTCTTTTCTCCCAGGTATGGGTTAAATAATAAGATTTGTATCAGAAAATCATTATTATTATTCCTGCAATTCAAAAATGTTTTTCGGCTTTAAATGAACTTAAAAAGGTTGATAAGCAATAAAAAATAAATCAATCAAAACTAAGCTCATAAAATATTGAAACAAAAGTTCTCAAGTAGTCACCAAAGTTAAGTAGCCTATTCAGTATTTAAGTGGGTGACTGCTTATGAACACCAAGTCGATTAACCCATGACTGCTTGCCGTAAAATCTAGTTTAAAAAACAAACAAACAAAAAACAAACAAACAAAAAACGGTATTAATTATAGGTTTCTAAAAAATCTGGTATTAATTATAGGTTTCTAAATAAAATAGGTTCCTAAAATAATCTGTTTTTACTCAAACCCGTGAAGTTGTGGCAAGAAATATAAAGAAGAAAATGCTGACCCCTTAAGATAAGACAACAGGAAAACCGTAAGGCCATAACACGGAGAGGAATAGAAAAATTAGGCATGGTTGACCACATATGTAGAGAAAAGTGAGCTCATTGTCCTCTGGGATGAGTTGAAATAATAGACAGGGAACATCAGTGGAAAATACGAAAACTCAAGGAATCAGCGCATATGCTAGTCTACAAAAATTTCCGAAGCCGTCTAAGCAGAGAAAATATTTTTTTTTATCCCGTGACCCGTAGGGACATTATGTGTACTGCAGCCACAGTAGAAGTGGTTGTTTCTTGGGCAAGATAGCCTGACGGAGGTCAATTCTCTCCAGGACTGTTTTGAATTTAGTTTTACCTTATCTTAGAACGGTTGCCATCCAAGGTTATAGAACCCAGTCTGCCCTGCTATTTACCCATAGCTGGGGGAGAAGAAGATGATTCATAACTTTCCCAAGGATATTAGCACATAAGTGAATGTAATGGATCCGATTGGAAATCGAACTCTGTTCTCCGATTCCTCAATCCGAGCCACTATCCATTACTCCACCGTGGGTCCCGAATATAATATGGGAAACAGTAAGAGAGAAAAACAGCAATAATAACAACTGATGTGGAAAATTACAGAGAAAAAATTGTAATATGTGCTAAAAAAAAAAAAAAAAATGGTTACTGAAACATTAGGTTTATTAGTTTTTACCAGAGTTCATATTGCAACTTTGTTGTCATTGCTTTTCTCTGGCATTCCTTATTACTGGTTCCCATATTCAATGATAACAGCAAAATTGCAATATGAGCACTGGTAAAAAATGATTGCTGAAAACATTAGGTTTATAATACCCAGAAATTCATACCCAGATGTACTCAAGGACAGTGGATAAAGGCGTTGGTTAGATCCAGTGACAGACCCAAAGAATGTGAGTTCAATACCCGGTTAAGGCAGTGGAGAACTTTCAGAGGGAAAATTAGCAGATAACTGATAACTAACATCCATCAAACATGGTACGTGGAACTAGAACAGTCTACCCCAGTGAGCGAAATAAAGGGTTCAGTTCGACAATGCAACCACCTGAAGAAGGCCGGAGAGTACAACGGCCGAAACGTTGTGACAAATATGGCGACAAAGATGAGGACAATAGTCCGACTAATGTAAATACTGTACGTAATACCTCATCTCAGAAATATATATATATATATATATATATATACATACTTTAATGTATATTAATAACTAATATTCTTCTTTTTTTCCCCATTACAAAATAAAGATGGAATGATAATGTGGGCGACTGTCCTAAACTATTGTCATCTATTTCCGGAATAGTGCCTATACAAACAGTTACGTGTAGAGTGCCACAAACTTCCCATTTGAGGGGGAGGGGTACACTGACAGGAGGAACTCAGAACGAGAATGCAGTCCATTTATGATGTCATTTCTAAAAATAAAAATATTAATACGCAGAATTCCTCTTTTATTTTAAATATTCCACAAATTTGCTACCGTATTCAATTGAAGCTATGTGGTACGACGTCAGTTTTTTGGTGCGATATACAGTAAGATCTGCATAGAGATATACCATTTTAAGGGCAACGCGCTTAGAGAGGGTACCAAAAGAAAGATCCAAATATCTGCGAAGTGTTTTTACAGGGAAAGGAAAATGTGATACCCAAATCCAAAAACGTATTTAAATATCGAAAAAAAAATAGAGAAGTTGCCTTCCAAAAACTAAGCAAAATAAAAGGAAACGGCAAAAGTTCGTCGAACTGGTGGGTAATATTAATCCTCCTATATGCTAGTGAATGCTGAACACTTTCCTCACAGATAAAGAGAAGACTAGAAGCAACAGAGATGTGGTTCTACAGAAGCGTGATGTATAATATTAAACCATATGCTAGTGAATGTAGGACATTTTCCTCACCGAAAAAGATTAGAGGCAACAAAGTTGCGATTCTACAGAAGGATGCTCTGTAATATTAATCCTTCTATATGTTAGTGAATGCTGAACACTTTCCTCACAGATGAATAGAAGATTAGAGGCAAAAGATATATGGTTCTACAGAAAGATACGGAGAATACTAACGAGAAATTTCTAAGGGAAACGTAAGCAGAATGGCACTTGTAATCAGAAAAAACAGCTAAAATTTCTTAGATACATATTGCGTAACACCTATCCTGACCCGACTGGATCAATGTACTCTACAATACAGGCTGTTGATCCTGTCCTGGTCGAATATTACAGGTCCAATCAAAATCTCCGGTTCACAATGTTGATTCGATTCCACTTTCCATTCACGTTGTGATTTTTGGGATCCTGGAGAGCAATTAACAAATCGTAGATCTCGGAAGATTCAGCTGGTCTACCTGCAAGTCCGTTGGGGCGAGAATCGGGCCAAGCAGAAAAGGCAAAAATGAACAATTCGAATCCTAAGAAAAATTTATGTATATAAGGAAAAAATTGATACAAAAAGAATAATGCTTCTTTTACAAGAAAGTAGTGTATATGAAATAAAGTCCAGAAAAAACAAATATTGCAAATAATTCTGAAAGGAGAGAAGTTTTCAGTTTCACCCTTTTTGTTCTTAGTATTTGCCGTAATTATTTCATTATCAGGATATAAGGGCAGTATTGTGCCAATATTGCAGATAACTTGAGTTCACTTCCTCCTTTATTACAACAAGAAGCGGACGCTTGCTTTCACTCTCACTGCCCCCCCTCTCTGGTCGACTGCTTATCACCTGACTTCACACAGTTTCTATTTCCTCTTCAACTTCGACTTCGAAATGTTTGTTTTCGCACAAACACGCGTTAAATAAACACGGTGGTAACAACAAAAAACCCGAGGTGTTGGTAAACTTAGAATACAACCTGATTACTGACCTCTCCCCCTTCAGGATTAAATGAACAGTCTCTTCTTCTCAATTGGTATTCCATAGTTCATATAAACACTAATGTTTTGACATTTTATATTAATAATTCCGACAAAGCACAGATTCTCTGGGCACAAACTTCACCTCAGATTATTTTTCTCATCTATAACAAAATTCTATATTACTATAATTATTAATATTTCAAGGGTGACCATTGCTCTCTGCCACAATTGAAGAAAGTATTGGAAAATTTGACACTCATAGGACTTACTGAAAAAAGAGACAGGAGGGGCTGCGGGCCGCCTGCCTGACGTCCTTGTGTGAGGGGATGACGCAACCAGGCTGTGAGAGATGGTAAAATTTTACTAAGAGCCAGAAAAAAATAAGAAGTTGTGGAGGACAGTTCTGGAGGGACGCGAGAAATGGAAGAAGAAGAAGAAGAGTATATTTGAAGCCTAGCTCCGAGTGGATACTGCTCTGTCTCTCTATAGACACCCTGTCTCTTCTCACATAAATAGGGTTCCTTTATCTTTCTCCTGTCAATTTTAATTTGGATCCCATTGATAAGAAGATAAGAGGTCACGATGAGAAGAAATTCCAATTCCGGCCAATTGAGTTCTACAAATCACAAACTCTGTGGGACTTCAATTGAATTGAGTTCTTCGAATCACAAACTGTGAGGAACTTCAAAACGTCACGAAATCTTTCACTTTAACTTTGATTTAAATTAGTTTCTAAGCAAAATGGACCAGTTAATTAATCAGTTCTTTTGCTCCTACGTTTCCTAGATCGCAGTCTTATTTGTTCAAGCCTTTCACGTGAGGCACTCAGATACATTTGTCTATTAAGTGATCGTTTTGCTTCAACTTCGTCTTCAAATAGGCTTTGTCGTTCTGTTGCTAATCTTTTTTCTCCCGGGATATATTTCCATTTCACTTTTATATTAAACACACAAAAATTTCAACATAAAAAGGTAAATATAAAGCAATTTATACAATAGCAGGAGTTATAAATGAATGACAGGTATCAATGAACGTTGTAAAAATTATAGAAGGAATGTGTTGATTAAATATTTTTTGATTCTATTTTAATTGTGAATTACTTCCGCTTTCTTGAATATCAATATATTGTTTCAAAACTTTTGTTTCATTGCATCTCACTATTAAGACTTCTTAAAAATTGATATCATTTTTGACGGCACGGGTACACTATTAATAAGAATAGCTGGTCATTCGTATTCGAGGATACTAGCCAATCCCAATTGCAGACTCTCGCTCATGCACTTTTGTGTTTGTTCAACACCCACAGAGTCCACGTCTGGTTTATACTGCAACTGAGCAGACCTTAGTTACAGTTTCTGGGAAAACGCGTGTCATCTAGAATGATCAACAATCGGAACAACACCAACACACTTCGGTCACGTGCTAGCCTTCTACCCAAATTCACTAACAAGGGTTGGGTCAACTCGTAGTATGGTTCTCATCCAAAGATGCCGCACGCTGGGATCGTCTTCCCTTCAGAGCGATAATATCCTTCCTGACAAATCGACCATGGGGAGATTCGAACCCGGGTGTCATGGTCAGAATGCGAACGTTCTAACGACTCGGCCACGCGCCCATAATCCTCCTATATGCTAGTGAATTTTGGTCACTATTATTAATAATAATTATAAATAATACCTTTATATCACAAGTCTCTTTATATACATGTTAGAGTATATTCAATTTGTATAACCCAGTCTATATTAAAACCTGTTCGCATTGTCCGGTGCTGGTGTTTAATGTTTAGCAAGATCAATTACGACTGTGCAGTTAGTTCAGTTCTCATTGGGTCTAATCTTTGCTTAGTAAATCAGGATAGGCTGGGAGATGTTTCGGTGCTACTATGATATCTACCGAGGCATTTGTGACATACCGTAAATGACGATACACTCATTATTGCTGGAAAATGCTCAGGAAAAACGATGACCTGTCTACTGTTTTATTTTTAAATGACATCAGTTTTATAAACATTAAAATCACTATTTAATGATATTTAAAATATTTTTTGTATAAAAAATTGTTAATGATTTTTGATACATTGTTCACTGTTCACTGCGTTTAACCCTAACCCTAACCTCTAACCCTAACCTCTAACCCTAACCTCTAACCCTAACTCTAAACCTAACAGTTGGTAAATATCTTACCAAAGTAGAAAATGAAGAGTATATATCATACTATAGTAGAAAATGGACGGTAGATTTCATACTATAGTAACATCGATATTTCTTAGCCTGTACGCATGCTTCCATAACCTCTCCTCTTTTATTCAATAGATGTTGTTGATCTGAAAAAATAAACATGGCTAACTTCTCCATCTGGTACAATGAAAAGAACAAGACCCAAGTGTAATTTATAGCGTATTTTTTTCAATATAGTCCATTTTATGACTGATGGGTAGACATATTTCCTTCGAGTTCCGATACATATCCCGCAAGAACAATGTTACAAAGAAAAATGCGCATATATATATATATATATATATAGTATGTATGTATATATAAATATATATATATATATATATATATATATATATATATATATATATATATATATATATATATTTCTATATATATTATTTATTTTATTTTGTTTTCATCGTCAGGCTGTAATTGTTTTTCATTTAAAAATAAAACCCCAAGACGGAATAAATGTATTGTAGATCGAAAGATGTTTTTTTTAAGAATGTACTATTTATTAACGGTTATATAATATTGGAACGGGCAATGTCGTAAAACAAACCAAACCAAAACAAACTAAACAAATAGATTTTCTTTTTTATAGGTCTTCAGCTAAAACGTTTAGCCATCTTAACACCATTTGTCGTAAAAATCCTGGATAAACCCTTTGAGTTATTCAGCTAGAAAGAGAACAGGTTATAATTGTTTTGTGTCAGCTCCATTCTCTTCTCAACTGAGCAATGATGGAAGGAAATAGGTCATTCAGGCTTTCAGTAATGGTACCAACATTGATAAACTGGATTCCATCTTCCTGGAACTGGATTCCATTCAAGAACCATCAAGGGATCAGTGAATAAGTTTTAAAAAAAGGGAGCAGTAGAGAGGAAAACTGGATCTGGACGTCACAACAGGAAGAGGGATCATCATTTCATCTTAGAGCTAAAGCGATCAATTAGAAAAGATCCAACTCAACCCATAAGACGTTAGGCACGTGAGAGAGAAGTTTCAGCTATGACATCCTAAGAAGCAATGAAAAAAGACTTGAAAATGAAATCGTACGTGAAACCTGTGAGTTCATTTTCTTACTTCAGGTTAGAAGCTTCGAGAGGGGAAGATCATCTTGAATAAGTTGGAAAACGATCCTGGAATAATATATATATTATTTCAATCCCTCATGAGTTTCCGATCCTATGATTAATTAATGATGAACATGTAATTTTCGTTTCTGAGCGATTCTTCTGTTAAGCTTGAAGAGTAATTACACATTCTTGTTCCTCAAAGTAGAGTCCAATAGTGTTATAAAAACCTCGGAGAATTCCAGTAAGATATCTTTAATCATTTCTAAGATACAACGGTTCAAAACTTAATCTAACAATTGGACAATTTTGGTGTTACACGATTTGGACAATTTTGCTGTTACACCATATATACAGTAGCGAGCATAAAGATCAGAACGATGTTAAGAAAAAGTCCAAATATAAAATAACTTTTTATTTTAAAGCTTCAAAGAACGTTTTATCAAGGAAATATAAGGATATAAAGGTAAATTATATAATTTACAGAATATACAGCTCACTAAACTTATTTTGATAAAGTTATCAGAATAATTATATAACATTCGAAAGAAATAGATGATCAAAAACATCCGAACGATTAAATAAATCCATAAAATTTAATAATTATTTTGCATTATTGAAAATTTTTTAGGGTAAGAATATAAAATCGGGTATTTTACTAAATTACACCGACTCTTTACTGGCTCTTGCATTGTAAACATGGCGAAAAAATCTGTGACGTCATTGAAACTTAGAAAACTGATAGTCAAGTTACGTAATGAAGATAAACTCTTTATTGGGGATATTTCAAAGAGTGTTCGGAAATCTAAAAGTGTTATTCATAGTATTTTGAGAAAACTTGAGGAAACTGAGTCAATTGAAGCCAAGAAACCACCTGGCAGGCCTAGGAAAACTACTGCATGGGAAGACAGATGGATTGGTAATGAATCAAAAAGGATCAATTTGCGACAGCAACCGCTATCTTTAAAAGAGCTAATGCTAACCTTGGTATTAAAATATCAAGGTACACTATTTCCCGAAGACTTTATGGAATAAATCTGAACAGTCGAGTAGCCTCTACGAAGTCTTGCATTTCTAAAAAGAATCAAATGAGCCGATTGGAATTTGCCACTGAACACGTCATATGGACAGAAGAACAGTGGGATTGTGTTCATTTCAGCGATGAGTCAAAGTTTAACCTGTTCGGTTGTGAAGAGAGAAGGTTCGTTCGACGCAGTCCTAAGGAACAATATTTGCCTCAGTGCACTAAAAGCAGCGTTAAATTTGGAAGAGGAAGTATGATGGTGTTTGGCATGATTTCACTTGCTGGTACGGGACCTCTTGTTAGGCTACACGGTAAAATTAACTGTATACAAAAAGTTAGTGAAGAAACATGTACCTAATTTGAGAACTGCAATTAATCAACCAGCTGTATTTATGCAAAATAACGCGCCATGTCACACAGCGAAGTCTGTTAAGACTTTTCTTTCTGAGGAGGATGTTACTGTTATGGAGTGGCTTGCTCAAAGCCCAGACATGAATCCTATTGAGAATGTTTGAAAGTTACTAAATTAAAAAGCTAAGGAAAAGAATCCAACAAACGTCGAAGAACTATGGACTAATTTGAAAGGAGAATGGGAGAAAATATCTGTTAATGAATGCAAGACATTAATTCGCTCATGTAGCAAAAGATATCAAGCTGTTATTGAAAGTAAAGGTTTACACATCAAGTACTAATGAATTATGAACGCTATTTTCATTTGGATATGATGTATCCATTATAATAGAATGATTTTGTTAATCGTTCTGATGTTTTTGATCATCTATTTTCTCCAATGTTATATAATTATTCTTATCAAAATAAGTTTATTGAGCTTTATATTTTGGAATTATATAATTTACCTTTATATCCTTATATTTCCTTGATAAAATGTTCTATGAAGCTTTAAAATAAAAAGTTATTTCACATTTAGACCTTTTCTTAACATCGTTCTTATCTTTATGCTCGCTACCCTCTCTCTCTCTCTCTATATATATATATATATATATATATATATATATGTGTGTGTCTCTGTGTGTGTGTGTGTGTGTGTGAATTACAGTTAATGAGATCCAAACGATTTACCTCATACAGATGATCATTTCGTCCATGGAAATATATTTTTCCCTGGACTTATGAATGCAAATATATTTACAAAAAAAAAAAAGTAAATATATTTGCATAGATAAGTCCAGGGAAAAACTACATTCTCATAGCCGAAATGGTCATCTGTATGAGGTAAATCGTTTGGATCTCATCAATTATAATTCACCTATATGTTCTATAATAAAACTTATATTGAGTTGTCTTTTGTGGACCAGTTTTAATATTTTATATTAATAGGATTTACTTGGATTACTTACCCACGGATATTTTTATTATATTTATTTTTATTTATATTTCAAATAAAAATAAAAATTTTAAATAAAGATAAATATAATAATTCCAGCACTTAAAAATTGCTTCGACATGAAACTCGGAGTTGTGCAATTAATGTAATATATTATGTATATTTCTAATATATATATATATATATATATATATATATATATATATATATATATATATAAAATAGCTCTTTTACTTAACAATGATCACTGTTTTTTCTTACAAAATAGAATATTCATACGTATTTGTATACGATCGCTCGCTCGTATACCTACCTATATTACCCATTGGGTTATATATATATATATATATATATATCACACGCAATGAATTGAGAACCCTTCCAAATATTTTTGTTCGTAGTCTTTCAAACGGGCATTTTTCTAGACTCTTTCCAAAATGGAGGTCACCTAATTTATTCACGATTCTGGGCCAGTCAAGAACTAATTCGCCTTTGTTTATTTATTCATTTGTCTAAAGAAACTTGTGCCGATTGTATTTAATGGAAATCAGTTTATGTTCTGAAGACGTTTTCTTTCTTCTTTTTATTTTGTTTCTTCCCTTCTTTTCTCGCTCCTCGCCTTTTCGAAGCATTTACATTAAAAGACTGACAACATGATGGACGGTAGCTGTACAAAAAGTGGGATTATCGTCAAGATTAATGCCTGGTAGTGCGTTTTAGGGATGATATAAATTATTAAAGTTATTACTTTGAACATGTGTTCGCTGGTATAGCGGCATGATGGAAATCGGGAGAACAGGGGTTGGGGATAGGGAGCTTTGAGCCTTGAGGCCCGAATCTGTCTCGTTGGCTAAGATCCCATTATAGATAAAGGCAGGTTTAAAGAAGAGGCAACGAGCGTGCTAGATAGACAGACAGTCAGATAGAGATAGATAGATAGATGGATAGAGAGAGAGAGAGAGAGAGAGAGAGAGAAAGAAAGAGAGAGAGAAAGAGAGAAAGAAAGAGAGAATGAAAGAGAGAGAGAAAGAGAAAGAGAGAGAGAGAAAGAGAAAGAGAGAGAGAGAGAAAGAGAGAGAGAGAGAGAGAACGAGAGGGAGGTGACAGGAATGAAAATAATGGAATTTAATACAAAACGAAAAGCACAAATAAACCGCGCTTTCTCGCATAGAAAATAGTCAATATAGCGACTTTTGATTTCATCTATTAGGCTGAGTCATAAATAATTTCCCTTTTCTTTTATCAACTTTGTTCTTCAAAAAAAAAAAATCAAGTACAATTACATCTTGTCCAATTATACATTCTCCGTTATTTGCAATGACTTGTTGCCACTCACCAGACAGTCCCTCGATACCTTTTTTTGAGTTAAATTCCGCAGGTTTTGACCTGCAAACGTTTCCGACAAGCACTTGAATGCGGATTTCATTGCAGAAAGCTTTCTTCATCAAAGCGTTTTACAGTGACCAAAAAAGAAAAAAAAAAGTAATAATCAATGGATGCAAAGTGAAGTGAATGTGTCAAGTGGTGTAGAACAGCCCAACCGAGTTCCAAACATTTTTCTTGTGTTATCCTTACTGCATCCGCTTTTGCGTTGTTATAAAGGAGAACATTTTTCCTATTAACGACCATAGGACGAACTTCGATCAAGCCTTTATGGACACGTTGCATCTACTGGACGTATAAATGTGCAGTTTGTGTTTCACGGTATTTAATGGACACTGGAAAATTTAGGAAAAAATAAATTAACTCTGTTATATATGCTGCAGACAGACTACTTTTCATTGTGTCAAAGTATCATTTTGTCAGTGTTGTCCCATGAAGAGATATACTTAAATATTTGAAGAAAATGTGAGGGGTGTACTCACTTTTGTGATACACTGTATATATATAGATAGATAGATACAGGGTTATTCAAAAAGAAAGAGCAGATTTTCGAAAATTTAATAAAAACAAACGCGAAGAGACAGAAACACATTCAACAAGTTACCAGATAGTAAAAAGGTTCAAAGTTATTAAAAAAAATAGGTCAAAAAACGCCATATCGGGCGGCATTTCAGCTTGCACCTACAGAGAGCTCTTCATCGCGCCTTCACAATCGGTAGGAAGGAGTAGATGCGATATCGGGCGGCATTTCAGCTAGCTCTTACGTAAAGCACTTCATTGTACCTTCACAATCGTTAGGAAGGACTAGATGCGATATCGGGCGGCATTTCAGCCAGCTTCTACGGAGAGCTCTTCATTGTGCCTTCACAATCGGTAGGAAGGAGTAGATGCGATATCGGGCGGAATTACAGCTAGCTCCTACGGAGAGCTCTTCATTGTACCTTCACAATCGCTAGGAAGGTGGAGATGCGATATCGGGCGGCATTTCAGCCAGCTTCTACAGAGAGCTCTTCATTGCGCCTTCACAATCGGTAGGAAGGAGTAGATGCGATATCGGGCGGCATTTCAGCCAGCTCCTACGGAGAGCTCTTCATTGCGCCTTCACAATCGGTAGGAAGGAGTAGATGCGATATCGGGTGGAATTTCAGCTAGCTCCTACGGAAAGGACTTCATTGAACCTTCACAATCGCTTGGAAGGAGTAGATGCGATATCGGGCGGCATTTCAGCCAGCTTCTACGGAGAGCTCTTCATTGTGCCTTCACAATCGGTAGGAAGTAGTAGATGCGATATCGGGCGGCATTTCAGCCAGCTCCTACGGAGAGCTGTTCATTGCGCCTTCACAATCGGTAGGAAGGATTAGATGCGATATCGGGAGGCATTTCAGCCAGCTCCTACGGAGAGCTCTTCATTGTACCTTCATAATCGCTAGGAAGGAGTAGATGCGATATTGGGCGGCATTTCAGCCAGCTCCTACGGAGAGCTGTTCATTGCGCCTTCACAATCGGTAGGAAGGAGTAGATGCGATATCGTGCGGCATTTTAGCTAGCTCCTACGGAGAGCTCTTCATTACGCCTTCACAATCGGTAGGAAGGAGTAGATGCGATATCGGGCGGAAATTTCATCGGTAGGAAAGGTTCCTCACAATCGTAGATGCGATATCGGGCGGAATTTCAGCCAGCTCCTACGGAGAGCTTTCATTGCGCCTTCTGCAATCGGTAGGAAGGGTAGATGCGATATCGGGCGGAATTTCAGCTAGCTCCTACGGAAAGCACTTCATTGTACCTTCACAATCGCTAGGAAGGGGGAGATGCGATATCGGGCGGCATTTCAGCCAGCTCCTACGGAGAGCTGTTCATTGCGCCTTCACAGTCGGTAGGAAGGAGTAGATGCGATATCGGGCGGAATTTCAGCTAGCTCCTACGGAAAGCACTTCATTGTACCTTCACAATCGCTAGGAAGGAGTAGATGCGATATCGGGCGGCATTTCAGCCAGCTCCTACGGAGAGCTGTTCATTGCGCCTTCACAATCGGTAGGAAGGAGTAGATGCGATATCGGGCGGCATTTCAGTTAGCTCCTGTGGAGAGCTCTTCATTGTACCTTCATAATCGCACGGAAGTGTAGATGCGATTTCGGGCGGAATTCAGCCAGCTCCTACGGAGAGCTCTTCATTGTACCTTCACAATCGCTAGGAAGGAGTAGATGCAATATGTGGCGGCATTTCAGCCAGCCCCTACAGAGAGCTCTTCATTGTACCTTCACAATCGTAGGAAGGAGTAGATGCGATATCGGGCGGAATTACAGCCAGCTCCTACGGAGATCTCTTCATTACGCCTTCACAATCGGTAGGAAGTAGTAGATGCGATATCGGGCGGCATTTCAGTTAGCTCCTGTAGAGAGCTCTTCATTGTACCTTCATAATCGCTAGGAAGGAGTAGATGCGATATCGGGCGGCATTTCAGCCAGCTCCTACGGAGAGCTCTTCATTGTACATTCACAATCTGTAGGAAGGAGTAGATGCGATATCAGGTGGCATTTCAGCCAGCTTCTACGGAGAGCTCTTCATTGTACCTTCACAATCGGTAGGAAGGAGTAGAAACGATAGACAACAATAAACTCCAGAAGAAATCAAAATTGATTTCTGCATTTAAGTATTGCATTAATATTTAAAGTTACCTTTTATAAGTTGAACCATAATTCATCTATCGCCACTTACTTTAAACTCAATATGATATACGTCGGTTCTTATTTTCCGTACAAATAATTATTTTTATTTCATGGGTAACTTTCGCTGGATTTCTCCTTTAATTTTGATTATTCCCAAATTTATTTCCAAATTATAAAAATTATTATCGTACAAAATATTTCTTTGCAAAAAATCACGTAAACCAATCGTCGAAAACAATCGAAGTAATGAAAACTTGGGAATCCAAAATTTCAGGATTGCGGGTCCGGATTCGGCCCGCAATGTTTTTAATTTACTCACGGAGTCTGCTTGATTCCACAATGATATATCTTGGGCTATGGATTCTAGAAGTAAAGTTGAAGAAGTGTGACACACTGATATTCGCATTTATTATATAGATAATGAAATTTTTTCTTGTTAAATACATCTTTTTATTGTTTTATTCTTCAGATTTTGTAGAAATTGAAATTGTCATAATGTGTGTCAACCCTTAAAATGGCCGCAGCACAAAAAAAGTCGTTTTACCAAGCGTAAGCTTAAAGTAATAAACTTTGAACCTTTTCTTATGTAGCATTTGTTTTTATTAAAGTTTCGAAATCTGCTCTTTCTTTTTGAATAGATATTCCATCTACTGTATATTTATATACGGACCCCTTATCATAGATTCGGTGGGGTGTATCATAAATAGGAGGAGCGTATCATATAGTTAGATATTTACGAATTTCGAAACATTATACTTTCATGAACGTTTTTTTCCAATTGTCACACACACAATGTGATGTGCTATGCTATTTAGCTACAGAGGAAGCGTCTGGTTACCAAAGTTAAAAGTGACTGTTTTTAAACGACAAATCACCCCCGCCCTCGAAAATAATTTGACTTTGTTAACCAGACGCTTCCTTGTTAACCGTGTCACAAAAAACACAAAAAAAAAAAAACTTTCTAGTTTGTCATATTGTTCTAAATACTGTTTGCTGATATTAATAAAAATTAATTACATATCGTTATATATATATATATATATATATATATATATATAGCATAATGAGAAGCCACGTATACTTTCTTAATATGTATATATAGAAAAAGTTTCAAATTAAAAATTATAATGTTTTATTTTATGAAAGTATTTATTTATTTATATATATATTTGATATTTCAAATTGTCCTCAATTTTTCATCAGAAATAACTGTTTGTTACAAATAAATTAAAATTACTGTTTGTTGGCAAGTAGCGTCCTTCGAGAGACGCGGACGTCACGTGATATGGAACGTCACTGTTCAGATATTCCTAACTTAAATCTAACTGTCATAAATATTTAAAAAATTTTTTTTTTTTTTTTTTTTTTTTTACTATATCTAAAGAAATTGCTTAGCTATACCTAAGTCCCTATTCAACCCTAATTTATGTGTATTTAATTTTAAAATCCAATATGTTTCTTTTTTTCTGCGTGTGAATGTGGAAGTAAAATCGGAATCTATTAATAAACATTTGCAGTTTTCTAATGTGTTGTCCTGATTGATTGTAGTGTTTAGCTATGGGGAATAAGGGTTGTTTTGACGTATTGTTTTGTTTATGGTTATTAAAACGAAATCTAAAATTGTTTCCAGACTCACCAATATATCCACTATTAGGACATAAGTTGCAGAATAAATAATAGATTACGTTATGGGTATCGCAGGTGAGTTAGGTGGCTGTATCCTGATATTGGTGTTGGGTACGTAAAATGTATTAGCTATTACTAAATGTTTGCAAACTAAGCAACGAGGTTTGTTACATTTGTAATTTCCTGTTTGGTTTCTATTGTTTAGATATTTGGTAGAGGTGAGGATAGCTGATAAGTTAGGTGATTGTTTCATTCATATATATATATATATATGAAGAAAAATTTGGAAAAAACAAACAAAAATCCTTAAATACAATTATGTTGTTTAAAATGAATGAAATGTCGACGTCTGACGTTTCGGTTTAATAAACCTTTTTCAAGACAATATTCATTAAAATACAATTCAGTTCAATTTAACAAAGACGATGGACATAAAAACAAGTCTTATCCAAAACAGATAACTGAAAATTTTTAAAATGATCAGCTTTCCGTTTAACATGGTCACGTTGTCATCACATGGGCGACGCTTTCAAAACGTATTCCTAAAAATTTGTGATTATTTTGAAATGAAAAAGAAAATGAAAAGAATTCTATTAGGATCTAAAATTTTTATGTGTATGCTTGTCAAGCATTAATCTCGCTAAAAAAGGGAAATATTAAAGAAACCAGGTCTAGTATTCACCGTGCGTGAGATGGATATTATACCTGCTTCATAAATCCTCCTGAGATTTTTATTATGAAAATATTTTTCTACCTTCACGGAATCGAAATCTCTCTTATGATTTTTTCTTTGTTTTTCCAAATTTTTCTTCCTTCTGTCGGATTTATATCCATTTACATTTGCTTACATATATATATATATGTGTGTGTGCGCGCGCGTGTGTGTGTGTGTGTGTGTGTGTGTGTGTGTGTGTATTCAATAAAAAAGACTCCTTTAAGGGTCCATTGGTTATAATTTATTTCCCCAGGGAATTTCTTTTTCCCTAGCTCAACATACCACACTTACAAGGGTGATAAAATGAATTTAAATTTACATATATTTTTTTATACAATTTGATGTAAGGTGATATGTAAGGGGAGAGAGAGTGTGACAGACATGGTCGAAATTAGAGAGGGAAGGGAGAGATAGGAATGATTTTAAATTTATTTTTATTATAATACTTAATAGAGAGGAAGGGCGGTAAGGACCAGACATTGACCTAATTAATAGGTCATCTCACAGGAAACGATATAGAGAGAAAAAAGAGAAGTAAAGATGTGAGAAAATAAGAAGTGGAATTAGGGATATATATATATATATATATATATATATATATATATATATATATGAATTATTTCTAAAAAATAGATAACAGACGTTTTGAATTCTTTCTAATAAACGATAAATCTATTAGGATCGATAAATGTTATATACCGACTAATTATATTTTAATAGCCTTTTTGACTTGTTTATAATTTCAACTTCATAATTAGGATGCATCTGGTTATTAAAAAACAATTTAATATAGTTTTTATTTTTGTTTATATCAAATAAGTGGCTTATATTAGCTTTTCTATATTTCTCTAACACACACGCGCACACAAACATGTATATATTTATAAATTTCTTTTAAATATGTTTCCATCGCGATGCAGAAATTACTATGTTTCGAAACTGAAACTCAAGTCCTGAAGTTTAATTTCAAAATTAAACTTAAAATTTATAGCACAATTTCATTTTCAAGCGACCTTTGGAATAACAGGGTTATTCTAAACATTTTCATTTTTAAACATTTTTAAGCATTTTTAATGTTTTAATCTTTTTTTTTCAAACCAGTTTACACTATTATGTTATATGTATCGGAAGCGTTGCTGCAATAGACAACGAAGTCGCCTGAAAAAAATTGTTTTTATGATATTCATTCAGCAATCATGGACCTGAGAAAAGAAAAAAAACTGGGTGTCGAAAGGACGGTCGTTCCCATGACACCGCTTTTATTTTAACTGCCTTCACTCCCCGGAAATACTTCAGTCAAATATGTGCCATACGTGATTCATGCTTAGGCGATCATGTATCTTTCGATACATGACTGACGTGGCAGATTTCTTCTCGCAGTGCCATTTCTTTCTGCGTTAGACCAGTTGCCATCCAAGACGATAGAATCCGGTCTGTCCTGCTATTTACCCATAGCTTGAGAAGCGGATTCATACCTTTCCCAAAGGTATTAGCTCGTAACTGAATGTAATGGATTCGACTGGGATTCGAACTCAGTCTGAACGGCAATGTTTAATTTTTTAAAAAGCGATGATTAGAATTCTAATAAAACGTAAACATAGGAGAAAGTGAATTTATACATGTTTTTTTTTTTGTTTTTTAGATTGTTTATTTACAAGATTAATTTTATATTATATAACATTCTAAAAAACAATAAAACTGTATTAAAAAAAACTAATGCAATGCAATATTTATCATTTACCAATTTTTAAAGAAATAAATATGAAAATAATTTTTTTATTCATAAATTTATAAACATTTACGAAATTATTAACATATGTGAACCAACTACAAGGAAATCCCTATTATTTACTATTTTATAAAGTTTGAACCAATTACCAATTAGCTGATGTTTTGCCAATCATTCCAATAGTTAATATAATTAATAAATAGTGTAAATAATTTATTAAATAAATAGTGTTTATTATTTTTTATTAATTCGCAAAAACAAAGAAAATGTATAAATTCGTTTTCATATGTTTAGGTTTTATTACAATTCTAATCATCGCTTTTTAAAACAATAAACATTGTCGAGAATTGAAGGCAGCTAAAATGAAATCGGTGTCTAAGGAAAAACAGTCCTTTTGATTTTCTATTGTGTAGGGTGTTATTCGTGTGTCCATTTTTACAGTTTATTCTTTATTATGAATGTGTTTGTTTTAATTTTTGATAAAAGACAATTGATGGACGTATAGGTAGTAGAATGGTTAGCGGTTCGAAAAGAGAAATCGAGTTCGTTGCAATATCCCAAGCAGCACTGGGTCAAATAGAAGAGTAAACTGGGCTCTTTAGCCGTGGTGAGAAACTAGTCTAGGGAAAGGACATATATTCCAAACCGTATCTAGTACGTACCATGGAGCTCACAATGACTCTAATCTCGACTGTGTCAATATACGGCAATTAAGAGCTGTTTTGAATGTGTGTGTGTGTGCTTTTTTTTTTTTGATCGGCTTGAAATCCACACATTCACGCGTATATCGCCTTTATGTAGATTCATTCATACACACGCGTACTTATTTCTATTCGTTCCCATTCCCCCCTCTCTTTCTCTCTCTCACACACACACTCTTTCGAATTTCCTCTCACTCGCGCCCTCTCTTTCTCTCTCTCACATTTTCTCTATTTCTCATTCTCTCTCGGTCATACTCTCTTTCTCATTCTCTCGCACACTCACCGTCAACCACACTCACTTTCTCATTCCCTCACTCACCCTCGCTCACACACACGTCTCTTTCTCTCTCATTCACTCTCAATCTTTCGCAGTTTTTCTCTTTCCTATTCTCTCTTATACTAGGCTTACGGCCACATCACATTGAATCACCAGTTCCCGTACAATTACCGAAGTTAAGCAACGTCAAACCTAGTCAGTACCTAGATGGGTGAACGCTTGGGAATACTAGGAACTTTTGGATGTGAGGGTGGTGTAATGGATAATGGCTCGGAATTGTTAATTGGAGTGTCGAGTTCCAATTCCAGTTGGGTTTCGTTGTATTCATTTACGCGCAAATACGCTTGGGAAAGGCATGAATCCACCTCTTTTATCCCCGGCTATGGGTTAACTAAAATGTCTTACGTCACCAAATCATTATTATGTTCAAATACAAAAAAATCTTACAATGTAAAAATATTTTCTGGCTTTAAATAACCTGCAAAGGGTTGATAAGCCGTAAAAAACGAATCAATCAATCTTAGTCATTTTCTCTAATTGACTTTCGCATACTTTCTCACGCACACTCACATATTTTCTCTCTTTCCATCTTAGTTTCTCTCTTTATCTCTCGGTTACTCTCTCTCTCTCTTTTATACAATCTTTCTCTCCCACACTCTTTCTCAAATCTAAGAAGAGGTTCTGTAACGAAAGGTAAATGAGGTTAACGTTCTATGTTTGCGGGATTAAATCTTCCTTTGTTTTGCTTAAAAAACGCGTCCTTGTGCCAAACTTGACTTGGACTCATTTACTCGAAACATACTGCAAAAGCGTACAGTAATAACGGTCCCTAAGAGCGAGGCGGTTTCGATCTCGGGGAAATCTCGTTAAAGTAGTTTGCACTAATTCCTTCCGGAAGGCATGAACTTGAAAAGCCCCACTTACGTCTCCACGCCAAGCCACTACACGAACACATGACCAGAAGAATCGAAATCAAGCCAACACTTTGAGGCCAGCTGACCCCCTTCTGACCCGAAATTGCCCCACATATCGAGATCAAAGCAAGGGCTTAGTACTCAGCAATGACTGTGAAGGTTTCAAACAGAACAACCTTCTTAAGCACATCCATCAGTTTCTCCATTGACATACTTACGATTTAAACGATGGCAGATGACATACACCTATATGCACACACAGACACAGACACACACACACACACACACACACACACACACACATATATATATATATATATATATATATATATATATATATATATATATATATGCATAAAGGCTTTCATATACACATGCGCGCGTTTTTGGGACCGGGTCAAAAGTTAACTCTGAATGCTAAGAATTATTTGCGCTTACTGCCTGGACAAAAGAGGCAGTTTGAAGAAAGAAGGGGGACTTGTTCATGTACGGACCCACCCACTCTCTTGTACATCAACGAATGTGGCATGACAGTGACAAGACGTTCTGGATAATGGATTTACGAATTCCTCTGATAACAATACGTTCTGAGGGATGGATTCATGAACATCTCAGATAATTAACAACAGGTTTTGGATAATGGATTCACCATTTCTCAGATAATTAAGAATACATTTGGAAAGCGATTCACGACTTCTCAGATAATTAACAAGACGTTCTGGATAATGGCTTCACGACATATCGGATATTTAGCAAGACATTCTAGATAATGGATTCACGATTTCTCGTATTTTTAAAAATCCGTTCTGGATAATGGATTCATGACATCTCTGATATTTAAGACGTTCTGAATAATAAATTCACGTCTTTCTCAGATATATAAAAACACATTCTAGATAATGGATTCACGATATGTCAGATAATTAAGAAGGCATTGTAGAAAATAGATTCACGACATCTCAGATATTTAACAGATATTGTCCCATTACCATGGGACCCATTTACATTTTGATGCATCCTTTTTTATATACAGTGAGCCCTCGTCTATTCGCGTTTCAACATCCGCGGCTTCACACATTCGCGGATTTTTCTTTAGAACATACGTACTTGTTATTCGCGGAAACCCCGAATATTCGCGTGTTTTTCTAAAGAATAAATATATAAATTATTCGCTGAGAACTCCCTCGATTCGCGTATTTTTCCGATAGAACATATTTAAAATATTCTTGTATTATTTTCCTGTTATTTAAGTGACTTAAAATATATAACAGTCCATTTTTATGGTAAAAATTGGCAGAATTGTACATCTTCATTGTAAAAAAACAGAGGCAAAATCATGCGTAGTGCTTGATACAAGTCCTAATAATTAACTGTTCTTTGTAAGGGTCTGCGGCTGGGGTCTTAAAAGTGACTTTATGTTAAGTCTGGGGGCATCATCGCAGTTCTATTTTTAGAAAATGTTTTAAACTTTATATTTTATATCTTGTTACACATATTTTATACAGTATTTTCAACGGTTGTATCGATCTATGCGTAATTAAAAACGGTTATTTTACGTATGAAAGAAAAATTAAGTCTATAGTCACCAATACTATTTTTCAAAAATGTTTTAAAAATGGTCTGAAATGTTTCTAAAGTGTTTACGATAAAAGTTTAAGGCATATGGGGTTTTAACAATCAAAATAGGTACTTATAAGCACTTTGGGGTTGGGGGTTGCAAGTATTCGCGGATTCTAACTATTCGCGACCGGTTCTGGTCCCTAACACCTGCGTATACGGGGGACTCACTGTACGTATAGATTTTTTAGGTAGCTTTTGCAGTTTTGTATAATTTTGTCTCAGTTTTATGTTTCATTGAACACGTACATGTAATAAGTGCAAAATTGGCCAATATTGTACAAATTAGACAAAATAGTGCTTCATTTAAAAATATATTCTTTTTTTAAAGACACGGAGTGACAGAGTGGGGGGGATACATAATGAAAGGACCCCCAAATGCTATAAGCCCAGGGGCCTCTTAAGACTTAAATCCGGATCTGATTCTAACTGAGAATGGTCTCTGTGATATTTTCTTTTATGACCAGAGATACGTTCATAGAATAAATTCACTTATATAAATTAATAAAAACCTAATATATATATATATATATATATATATATATATATATATATATATGTCCGTTTCTTCTTCATTTAAGATTCATAATTATGATTTCCCTGAGTTTTACGCAAGTATCTCCGGAAAAACCAAAAACGTAAAGAGAAAAAAAAAAACATTTAAAAAAGAATATAAAAAGAAATAATGAAAAACGAGTTAAATCCCGATTTGGTAAAAAGACTGATAGATCAGTAGTATAGAGCTATCAATGACGTGGGCACAATTTCAAACTTGACGAAGTAAATAAACACAAAGTACAGATAACTCTATAAAAACACCAGGGATCGATTTAACGCTGTTCTTATATTATGAATGGGCCCCTCTCTTAAAACGATAAAAAAAATATTGGTTGATTTGTTTATTACGGCTTGTGACCGCTTGGGAATACCAGGTGCTGTAAGCTTGGGTGTGCGGGTGGTGTAATGGATAACGACTTGGAATTGTTAATCGGAGAGCCGAGTTCCAATTCCAGTTGGGTTCGTTATATTCACTTACGCGCAAATACGCCTGGGAAAGGTCTGAATCGACCTCATCTCCCCCAAGCTATGGGTTAATTAGTAAGACTTGTATCACTAAATCATTATTATATTCCCCTCCCCCTCAAAATAATCTTACAATCTAAAAAATATTAGATGGCTTTAAATAACCAGCAAAGGGTTGATAGGCCGTATAAACCCAAATCTATGGGTTAATTATTAGGACTTGTATCATTAACTCATTAATATCTCTCCTAATAAAAATTCTTACAATCTAAAAATATTTTCTGGCTTTAAATATCCTGCAAAGGGTTGATAGGTCGTAAAAACACAAATCTATCCGTTAATTAGTAGGATGTATCAATAAATCATTAATATCTCCCATAAAAATTGTTACAATCTCAAAATATTTTCTGACTTTAAATAACCTGCAAAGGGTCGATAAACCGTAAGAATCGAATTAATCAATCCAGTGCTGTATAAGTGGTATGCATTGTCTCGTTGCAATCGCAAAACTTATAGAAGAACGGGTCAGTAGTACGCTTTTTTTAATTCCGGTCGTCTCTTTAAAACCTACTCATAAGATGGCCGGTGATGAATAACCACAAAATTCAGAGTTCAAGAAAAGCTTTACGATGATTCACAGTCGACGCAGCATGGCGCCATCTTTTAATCTTTAAGCTCCATCTTCAGCCACCTTCACCTAAAGCAAACTCCCCGATATCCATCCTGGCAATCTTTTTTCTGGGGAAACCTGAATTATGCAAACGATATTACATAACGACATTCCTTAAGAGCGTAAACAAGACACGATATACTATTCTTGAAGTAAACATTAAAAACATTGCTCCCAACGGAGAGACATGCCGGTTGGGCGGTATTTGCCGTTTCACATCTTAACCTGTTTTCTCAAACACGCCAAAAAAAAGAAAAAAAAAAGAAAAAAAAAGGCTGATTCGACTTGTCAAATGAAAAGAAATGCTGTATATGACGAATGTCCTGCGTCAATCTTTCAAGTCGGAAGGGCCAGCCTACCTTAATATTTACGAAGCTTACCTTAGTACATACAGCAGAAAGCCAAATAGAGTGAAATGTCATGTTTGAGGATTGTGTTGCGTCAATTTCCGAAGAGGAGTGGGCTAGTCTGCTTTGATATTTGACTTACTGCGGTACAGAGGAAAATGTCATGATTGAGGATTGTGTTGCGTCAGTTTTTCCAAGTGGGGGGCTAGTCTGCTTTGATATTTAACTTACTACGGCACAGAGCGAAATGTCATGATTGATGATTCTGTTGCGTCAGTTTCGGGGCTGTGATGGGATAGTCTGTTTTGATATTTGACTTACTACGGCACAGAGCGAAATGTCATGATTAAGGATTGTGTTGCGTCAATTTTTCAAATGGGGAGGGCTAGTCTTCTTTGATATTTAGCTTATTCCGGCACAGAGCCAAATGGAAGAAAATACTATGTAAGAAGACTGTGTTACGCCAAGCTTCAAAGGGGGAGTGGGGAACCTGCCTTCATTATTACGAGGCCTAGAATAAAAATAGGAATATGAACGGGATATTGAATCTGCGAGTCTAGTTCAAGTTTGTGCCTAGACTGTCGTGTTCATTTTCACCCACATACATTCGGATAAGGCATGAAGTCTTCACTTTTCCTTCGCCTCCAGCTAGGGGTTAAATAGCTGTGTAGATTCCCTAAATCTCTGTGGAAATAGGTCTATTAGAAGGAAATCAGCAAATTACAACCATTGGATAAGGCAATGGGAAATCACGCCACTATCTTTCCTAAGAAGACATGGAAATTCAGATATTAAAGAAAAGGAAGCCGTGGAGAGTTATGATTGCATACATCCTGAAGAGACATGATATATTAAGAAGTACAGTAGGTCCTCAGGTTACGGCAGTCCCAACCGGCAACGATTCGTGTTTACGACGCTATCTCCATTAATCTTGTTTCGGCTTATTCCATTTCCCTCGTACATAAAGTTTAGTTTCTGATTGTACGCCATATTGGATTGTAGTGCATTCGTTCTGTTTCGTTTGTGTTGCGCTTGAAGTAACTTACTGTCCGTGATTATGGTACCTAAGCGTAGAAAAGGTAAGCCATCACTATGGAAGTGAAAGAAGACATTGTGAAATGCTCTGAAAAGAGAGAAACAGCGAGGAACTTTGGCCGATTGCTTGGCTTAACTCGTTCGACACTCGCTTAAAACATATACGTATGTGTATACATTGCCAGGTTGCTTGACTTGAGACGTTCGACTGTCGCTTAAGACATGTACATATGTGTATACATTGCCAGGTTGCTTGACTTGAGTCGTTCAACTGTCACTTAAAAGATGTACATATGTGTATACATTAACAGGTTGCTTGGCTTAAGTCGTTCGACTGGCGCTTAAAAATGTACGTATGTGTATACATTTGCAGGATGCTTGGCTTAAGACGTTCGACTGTCGCTTAAGATATGTATGTATGTGTATACATTGGCAGGTTGTGACTTGAGACGTTCGACTGTCGCTTAAGACATGTATGTATGTGTATACATTGGCAGGTTGCTTGACTTGAGTCGTTCGACACTCGCTTAAAACATATACGTATGTGTATACATTGCCAGGTTGCTTGACTTGAGTCGTTCAACTGTCGCTTAAGACATGTATGTATGTGTATACATTAACAGGTTGCTTGGCTTAAGTCGTTCGACTGGCGCTTAAAAATGTACGTATGTGTATACATTTGCAGGATGCTTGGCTTAAGACGTTCGACTGTCGCTAAGATATGTATGTATGTGTATACATTGGCGGTTTAACGGCTTGGACGTTCGACTGTCGCTTAAGATATGTATGTATGTGTATACATTGGCAGGTTATTGACTTGAGACGTTCGACTGTCGCTTAAGATATGTATGTATGTGTATACATTGGCAGGTTGCTTGGCTTGAGACGTTCGACTGTCGCTTAAGACATGTATGTATGTGTATACATTTGCAGGTTGCTTGGCTTGAGACGTTCGACTGTCGCTTAAGACATGTATGTATGTGTATACATTGGCAGGTTGCTTGGCTTAAGTCGTTCGACTGGCGCTTAAAAATGTACGTATGTGTATACATTTGCAGGATGCTTGGCTTAAGACGTTCGACTGTCGCTTAAGATATGTATGTATGTGTATACATTGGCAGGTTGCTTGACTTGAGACGTTCGACTGTCGCTTAAGACATGTATGTATGTGTATACATTGGCAGGTTGCTTGGCTTGAGACGTTCGACTGTCGCTTAAGACATGTATGTATGTGTATACATTTGCAGGTTGCTTGGCTTGAGACGTTCGACTGTCGCTTAAGACATGTATGTATGTGTATACATATTGAGTCTACCTCTCAGAGATAACATTTTCTTGTTATATTATAAATTAATTAATTCCCGATAAAAAAGAAAAACAAACTCACATTTGTTTTTCTTTCTTCCCCAGATTTGTTGCTGCTTCCGAGTACAGCAAGAGAGACAAGATCTTACGCTTCGCTATCTTATCTAGCAAGTGCCAATGACATCACTGCCAATAGACATACAAAGAGCTTAAAGCAATTTCATTTCGTTATATGTATTATATTTATGTCCTACACGTGTTTTTTAGACCTAGTGTTAAGTCGAGTATCTGCTGTATAGAAATATAATGCCAAAACGGCGAGAAGAATTGGAAGATTTTGTTGCAGCTATATTATTGAAACATCTGGAAGAGGCATGGAACTAGAACAATATACCACGGTGAACGAAACAAAGGGTTCAGTTCGAAATTTCAATTACCGGAAGAAGGCTGGATCGTACAACGGCCGAAACGTCGTGAACATGACGATGAAGATGAGGACAAATGTCCGAACAGTGTAAATGTTGCTATCCATTGAAAAGGAATTGTTGGATGAATTGGTTGCAGAAGTAATCATTGATAGATTCGAACAATCATCTCGTGAACACAAGCGAATGCTTTTAATATAGTAAACTCCAAGCTATGCTCTGTTGCGCTTAAGAACTATCTGTTGATGTGTAAATTGTGCAGTAAACTATTTACAAGTACTAACCAATGACTTAAGATTAAATAAACTTTCAATTATAACATTCTGTATTTATATCTGGTCTCTACTGTCCGTAATATATATAGTACACTTAGGCTGTAATTACGAAGAAATATACAGGGTGGTCCCAAAATCTTATCACCCCTTACCAAACCGTAATGAGAACAATAGAAGAACAAGTAATACAAAGTACATGTACTGCATTCAGTTTTATTCACTTTCATTGACGCTGTCCCACATCGAGAAGGTCTGTATGAACACCATCATTTTCGTGGCACAAAATTAATGCGGCTCCATGTCCTGTGTGATATTTTACGAAGCAGTGTTTTGTTGATTCTTGCAAAGGCTTTCTGAACGGCGTCCTTCAACTGATGGGTATTCTGGTATCGTTCATGTGAAACTCTCTCCTTAATAATACTCCACAGTGTGATGAAATAGAAAATTATATTATGTAGGGGTGTAAAAACTTTCGAACCACCCTGTAGATTTTTTCCACAGAAATTTAATTATACCCTTTTTTTTTCCACATGTAAATATTTAAAGATTTTATTCGTTACGAAAATTAAATGATAACATTGTACTGGGGGGGGTCGTTTTCATCTCCTAGCAACCAATATTTTTAGACGCTGACCGTCACTGTGAGCATATGTCCATTTACATGAGAGAAAGAGAGAGAGAGAGAGAGCAAGAGAGAGAGAGAGAGCAAGAGAGAGAGAGAGAGAGAGTAATGAAAGAGTAAAAGAGAAAGAGAAAGAAAAGGAGGAGGAATATAGCGCAAAGCCTTATTTAATGCGAGAGAACCCGATGCAGATGTGGGGAAGAAAGAAAAAAATACCCATCCTTCTCGACACACTTTCCACTGAAGTTCCTCGGTCATCATTGTTTAAACATGACCCGACTCTTCGGAACCAGATTACCTCGCGCTAGACAAGGAAAATATTGGTCCTTGGCTGCGAATGACAAACGACTGAGATGAGAGAATTTGATCAGGGTTTCAACATTATGAGCGCACATAAAATGAATACCGACATTCAAAGTATGCTTAAAAAGAAAAATCGTCAAACTTTGGACATTCGTGCTTATATATATATATATATATATATATATATATATATATATAAAAAAGAAAAGAGGTTGTAGTGGTTCCAACTAGAGAAAAGTGTGTATATTAAAAAGAAGAGAAGAGAGGTGCCGCAAACGTTTTTGGTTGTAATGTGTTTTTTTTTTTTTTAAATATTATGCTTTATTTTCCATAATTTTACTACACGTGTTTCTGGTCTCGTGACCGTCTTCAGGTAAAAGCGGAGATTTCCACATATTATTAAAAATAATTAATTTTTTCCTTATGTTTTTCAATGTTAAATATTCTCGATATGGGACATTCTCTGTTTTTGTGTTAGTAATCCGAATGTCTTTTTTTTTTTTAATGTTCGGTGTTCATTAGCGTCAAATTTCCTGAGAAATTAGAACATCATCGCTCGTGATAATCGACCCCACAATCTAAGACATCTCGAAGAAAAGTAACTTTATGTGGTGTTTAATTCAAGCTGAAATAAAATATAAACCTCGGCCAAGTTGTGTCTGACATATATTTATCTCCTCTCTCTCTCTCTCCCTTTCTATTTCCTCCCGCTTTCTTTCTTTCCTTCTTTCTTTCTTTCTTTTTCAGTTATGTATCTGTTTCTTTTCGTGGCTACTTTCCATCATTCCTTTCGTTTTGATCGTAGCTCGCAGTGAGAGGGAAAGAAAGGGGTTACTTTGTAGTTTGTCAGCGCGGTAGCTTTTGGTGTGTGGATGTGAATGAGATCATGACTTCTATGCGTCTCATGTCAAAATTTTGCACACTGCCTCTCAATTGTTACACACAAAAATGGATGAAGACTCAATTAATTTTAAGGATGAAGAATCAATTAATTTTCCTAGATAAAATATCACTAGATATGATCAGCGGAATGAGAATCTACCTCCGTAGATTAAGTAAAAGTTTAATTTCAAAATTTCCTGTAGGTTACCCGGATTGTCATACACCTGATGAAGGCTGTAGTGCACAACGACCGAAACGTTGTAGTAACGACAACAAAGGTGTGGCCATGAGTTCGCGTGTAAATAATGTAAATAATAACTCATCCCAGAAATTCCGACAGAAATCCTATCTCCTGTCCCGATAGTCGTTGTACCGTCTCTTACCTTATCATTAGCACATACATATGTTTAAGAATTTTGCGTTAAGCATAAAAAGGATCTATTCGACCTGTCTTGACCCTTTATTTAAAGGCGCCTTCTCCCGGTTTCTGGGCGTTGCCTGGACCTAAGGAAAGTTTGAGTTGAGTCGACAATTTATCGTACTATTTAAAGGCGCGAAAGTGTACGGGGGTTAAGATTATGGGCATCATCAACATCGGTAATTTTAGTCCAAGTCCTTCACAGATGGTTTCGGATCCAATCGGAGTTATATCATGTGTCCCGATGTCAGACAAGTGGGTGATATACAGTAGTGTTCGGTTGCAGGTAGGGATGACCTCTTCCGATCTGTAGTTAATCTTTTTCTTTTCCTGTTCGCATAAGCGACAAGTACCAGTACAGACCGAGAATTGATAGCTGTACAATCTGCAAGCGTCAATCTTCACCCACCTTTCCCGCCAATTTAGCTTGATCGTCTGCTTAACCAAATATATGATCAACGCTCTTTATCAGCGTTAGACATACCAAAGCAGTGTTAACTTTATATCAATACCAATAAAGTATTCAGGATTTTATAAAGCTTAAGACGAATTTCAGTATTATTTCGTATCTTGTTTAGAAGCCAGCTTTCAAATTCAACAAGCTAAAATTTGTTTAAAATTAAAAATTCAACAGGCTCAATAATTGATTATCTCAATTATTCGTGTATGATACTCGAATTCCCCGATTTTTAAGCTTAATCCTAATCTCAGGTAGGTTATTTTAGAGTTGTGAAAGGCGTAGTGTTTTTTTCTTCGCAGGGTGTTTCATTAAGAGGGATCAAAGTCAGCAGTAAATAAATCAGTGTTATTGGTGAAAATTTATATATTTCTCTCTTGGATTGTTTTATTTAAGTCATGGCAATTATGTATGAAAAATAATATCGCCCAAATGTCCGACAAGGCTTCGGCGACACACCTCCACTCGATGGTCAAAATTTTTGATGACGTCTCTGCATAGTTGCTCCTCGATCTCACCAATATGCCTTATTATCTCATCCCTCACCTGTTAAATTGTTGTTGGTTTTTTGGCATAGACCTTGCTTTTGAGATGACCCCATGGAAGAAATCTAAAGGCGTCAAGTCGCACGATCGTGGTGGCCAATTGACTTCGCTGTTTCGAAGATGATGCGACCTGGGAACTTCTTATTCAAATTCTTTTTGAACGTCCATTTTAGTTATAGACGTCGATAACTTTAAGACGTTGACAAGGACTTAAGTTGTTGAATCTGAAAGAAAAAGAAAAAATCATTAGACGCTTAAACTTAATTCACATTTAAAATAGGACCTGATTATTGGAACCCCCTTTACTTTTACTCTTTTACGTTTTATCGGTTATCTTAAATTTTCCTTGGGTTTGAAACTAGAGACGTCAGCTTGACTTTTGATGATGTCTGTAGAGTAATTGGCCATAGTTAAATGTAACTGGAAGTGATGCCCAACAAACAATATTGACAAAGTTTGCAATAAACAATAACAAAAGAAAGAAAAGCTCATGGCAAAAATAATATAAAAAAATAATACAAAGCGAACAATATATATATGCAAGAAAAAAGCAGGCAAAGCAACAGTAATAAGGCAAATATTTCACAAACTAAGAATGGTGTTAACACACAAAAGGCATACAGGCAAGTGATCACGGCATTCTGACTTCAAGACAAGAAAGAACAGAAATATGGCGGATGAAACCGAGAAGTGCTCTTGTTGAGAAAAGAAATCCCAGCATGCATCTGTATGATTTGTCTATAAATTTTGAGATGGGCGATTTTGTAGTCACCTAACACTATTAGAACAAACAATGTCACTGCTTGCACATAATTTTCAGCCTAATGGAGTAATGGATAGTGGCTCGGATTGAGGAATCAGAGAGCCGAGTTCGAATTCGAGTCGAATCCATTACATTCACTTACGTACTAATACTCTTGAGAAAGGTATGAATCCTCTTCTTCTCCCCACCAGCTATGGGTAAATAGCAGGACAGACCGGGTTCTATAGTCTTGAGATACTCACTTACTAGGGCGGCTAGCCAATCCCTAATCCAGACGCTTGCTCAGGCACATTTGTGGTCGAGGATACCCACTTACTAGGGCGGCTAGCCAATCCCTAATCCAATGTAACTGGTTTATTGCAGAAATAAATGGCGACCTACTGCAGAAAAAAAATCTGCCTCATCAGTCATGTATCGAAAGATACATGATCGCCTAAGCGTGTATCACGCATGGCACATAACTGACTGACTGTATTTTTTGGTTAAGAAACTCCATACTGAATGTACTTTGAAATAGTTGTGTACTGACGTCATAAAGTACTCGTTTTAGGTGGATAAAGACTTTTCTAGCATTTCAAAACTCCTTGCGCCAGCAGAAATATACTGATGACGGCAAATATAAAACAAAAGGCACATTCAGTATAACCACAGTAGTAGGCCTCCGTTTAAATTGCGAGATAATGATAGCGCCCTGTTTGGTCAAAATTCAATCCTTTGGCACTGAGACTTAAGTAACCTCTTCAGGTTGCAGGCCTGGGCGATGGCATATGGAGTTTGTGCACTGCCTAAACAACACGCCCCCTCCCCCGGTCGTACCGACAAGGAATACAGGACATTTACATTTGTGGGCTAGTATGGCTGCAGGAGTTGCTGGAAGTTTTGACAGACAATAGCCTTCGGAGCTTCACATCAGATTTTCTGTTTGACTATACTTCCATAGCTTTTTCTGTGCGTGGATACGTCCGCAAGTCAACGGGTGTTTAAAATCAGAGATCTCCCTCTCCTAGATGGACAGCCTTCCTGAGCTTCAACTACCCGAAGTAGCTGGTTATGAGGCGCCAGTGGTCCGTCTTTGCCTTTTTTCCGGCTTGGAACTTAACTTAGTTGGCAGAGGCTATGTAAGACGCACAAAATGGGATCATAGTACAGACTGTGTGAGTATAATTATTGTTATCTTTAGAATAATTCAAAATTTGTTCACGATAGCCTATTTTTAGTCACATGTCTAGGGTTTTGAATGCCGATGATTTAAAAGTAAGGGTTACGTATTATACGCTAAAATTAAATATTTTTCTTGGCATATATGTCGCCATTATTCGAGACACTATGGCCGATGGTAAGTTATGTCTATAGTCCAAGATAATTAATGTGTAACAGAGTAACAACAAACCAAACACTACATGTTTTTATATATATGAAGTCACAAGTCATCGTGACCGAGGTATTAAGCGTGCTGGTCTTGTTCAAATTGTTGATCATGCTAGATAACACACTCTTTCCCAGAAACTGTAACTAAGGTCTGCTCAGCATAGTTGCAGTATAAACCATACGTGGGCTTTGTGGGTGTTGAACAAACACAAATGTGCATGAGCAAGCGTCTGCAATAGGGATTGGCTAGCTGCCCTAGTAGATGGGTATCCTCGAATACGAGTATCTATCTATCTATCTATCTATCTATCTATCTATCTATCTATCTATCTATCTATCTATCTGAGTACGTGGTTAGAACGTTTGCTTTCTGATCATGAGTCTCGGGTTAAAATCTCACCATGGTTTATTTGTTAGGAAGGAGACTTCCTGGTGTTATCGGTCTGGAGGCACCTTTGCAAAGTGCCTGAAAATCATACAACGGGTTGACCCAAGCCTTGTGAGTGAAATTGCATAGGCGGAACACTTGGGGGACCGTCGTGAGTGTGTTGGCCTTGTTCAGATTGTTGATCACGCTAGATAACATGCTCTCTCCCAGAAACTGTAACTAAGGTCTGCTCCGTATAGTTGCAGTATAAACCACAAATGTGCCTGAGCAAGCGTCTGGATTAGGAATTGGCTAGCCGCCCTAGTAAGTGCGTATCCTCGAATATATATATAAACCATTTATTTTACACTCAACATCATCCCTTGATAAGACACCGAGGGTGTTGAAACAAAATGGCTATTTTTGTAGGGATTTTATAACATATTTATGTTATATTTTTTTTTGATAAATAATTATATATATATATATATATAGATATAGATGCGGTATTTAGCGGAATGTGCTCAATATCCGTGATAGAGCTAACATACGCGGTTGCATGAAGAGTTGTTTGTGTGTTTAAGTTTCCCGATTTCGCGATCTTCAGACAAACTGGTTTACTCTTTTCAAAAGTGGATCTATTTATGCTTTATTTGTTTGTCTATTTTGTGGGAGAGGGAAGTTTGTTTGGGATGACACTCACATATACACAGACACACATACACAGGCTCCGTCTGCTTTCCGTTTGTCTAGTTGACACGGCATGGGTAGGTAGATATTGGCAAAAGACTAAAATAATGGTCCAATGGAATGGCAAATGATAATATACTTGCTTCGACCTCCTCCGCTGGAGTTGGTATGACGTTGCGGAATAATCTTACAAACTGCCTTAAGGACTCCGACTCTAAATTTTTCCCGAAGCATTTCCCATGTCTGTTTATAGCGGCAAAACAGCAGAAGTTGTGAATCAATGTTTTCCTTCACATAGACGGGCTATCAGCCCAGGTTTACGATCCCTATCTGCCCGAAATCAATGACAACATACTTGTTAATTGGAATTTTAAAAATGTGTTGAAATAATTTAAACATCTTATTTGCAGCCAGTTATAATTTTGATTTTAATATTAAGAATATACAGTGTAACCTGGATATAAGAGACCCGGATATAAGAGAAACCCGGATATAAGGGAGATTGTCTCTGGTCCCAAATTAGAGCTTGTGTTAATGTATATAAAATAGACCAAATCCGGATATAAGAGAAACCCGGATATAAGGGAGATTGTCTCTGGTCCCAAATTAGAGCTTGTGTTAATGTATATAAAATAGACCAAATCCGGATATAAGAGAAACCCGGATATAAGGGAGATTGTCTCTGGTCCCAAATTAGAGCTTGTGTTAATTGTATATCCCAAATTAGAGCTTGTGTTAATGTATATAAAATCCAAATCGGATATAAGAGAAACCCGGATATAAGGGAGATTGTCTCTGGTCCCAAATTAGAGCCTGTGTTAATGTATATAAAATAGACCAAATCCGGATATAAGAGAAACCCGGATATAAGAGACTTCTCTGGTCCCGACAACTCTCTTATATCCGGGTTACACTGTAGTATAAAGTTAGTTGCTAAAAATGAGAGAAAAAAAAAAAGTGTAGATAAAATAATTTAAAATTGGTTTTTATTTTTTTAAAAATCCAAAATTATACCGCATATTACGCCAATACATATCAGCACCTGTCAAAGGTAATATAATTAAAAGTCAAAAAAAAAAAAAAAAAAAAAAAGAGACAAATAGCCGACCATAGAAAAATCCCAGCATAAAATAGTTGATTTAATGATTACTGGACTATAACAAAATATTACTTTTACTTAAAATGTATTGAAAAAGGCAGTTGATGCATATGCTTGTCAATGCTTTGGGATGAAAGATTTAAAAAGAGAGCTTAAATTGATGCGCGTATCAAGCGACCGACAATATATGGATGATCAGAAATGACAAAAAAAAAAAAAAAAATGGAAACTGCCTTCGGAATATCAACACCCGATAATTAACAAGTTTGTATACTAAAAAGTGTATATAAATAAACGAAAAGGAAAGAAAAGAAAACGTAATTATAACTCTTTTAGTCAACGTATTATTTCGTTGGCTTGAAAATCCTTCAAGCCGACTGATTTCTTTACAGTTCAATAATGGAGAGAAAAGAAAACTCTCAATACAGACTCTTGACAGGTGAAACACCCGCCCAGAAAAAAAATTACTGTTTTTCCTTTGAGTAAAAAGTGGGAAACGTGTTTCGTATTTGATTTATTATGAAAGTAAACTATTTTTTTCAAAAAAAAAAATCCTTTTAACTGAGGAAGATATTTCATCTCTTGTTGACGACTTTTTGATTTTATTTATTTTTTTGTTGTTTTTTTAAATTACATATGTTGTGTTGGAAATCGGCTGCCATATATGATGATTGTACACCAAAAACAAAAGCAATTTTCAAAAAAATCTTCTAATATAATTCCCCTTTATATTTTTGGATTTAAAAAAAATATTTTTAGATAAAAAAACAAAAACAACCTATTATATACAAATGATATTTTATATATTTCGGAAGAATATAAATAGAATAATTAAACTTTTAAAATTTTTAGAAAAATCGATTGAATTATTTTTAAAAATATTTTAAAAATTAAGATCATTAATGTCTATTTTACGTATCATAAGTTTAAAATGCATATTAACATATAAAACTAAAATATATGCTACCTTTTAAAAACCAAAATGTATTTTAACATATAAAACTAAAATATATTTTACTGTATAAAACAAAAATGTATTTTATCTCATAAAACAAGCATGTATATCAGCATATAAAACTAAAATGTATTTTATCATATAAAAAAGAAATGTGTACTTTAACATATAAAACTAAAATGTATTTTATCATATAAAAAAGAAAAGTGTACTTTAACATATAAAACTAAAATGTATTTTATCATATAAAAAAGAAAAGTGTACTTTAACATATAAAAATAAAATGTATTTTAGCACATAAAACTAAAATGTATTTTAAACTAAAGTGTATTTTACCGAATAAAATAAAAATTTATTTTAACATATAAAACTAAAATGTATTTTAGCATATAAGACAAAAATGTATTTTAACATATAAAACTATTTTTTATTGCATAAAACAAAAATGTAATTTAATATATAAAATTAAAATGTATTTTACTATAAAACTAAAGTATATTTAACATATAAAAAGTAAGACATATTTTCTAAAATGTAAAACTAAAATGTATTTTAATATATAAAACTAAAATGCATTTTACCATAAAATTACAGTATATTTAACATAAAAATAAGACTTATTTTAATATATAAAATTAAAATGTAATCTAACATATAAAACTAAAGTGTATTTTAACATAAAATTAAAACGTATTTTAACATTTAAAACTAAATTGTATTTTAACATAAAGACAAACATTGTATTTTAACATAAAACGAAAATTTATTTTAACATAAAAACAAAATTAAACTAAATTGTTTTTTAATATATAAAATTAAATGTATTTTAATATATAAAACTAAATTGTATTTTAATATATTAAAACTAAACTATTGCTAAAAATATCAATACGATAGTTTATAATGTTGTTTAAAATCTTTTAGCGATCATATAAAGCTATTACTTTTTGTTATCTCTCCTAAACCTTGTTTTTAATAAATTTTGTCTTTTTGGTATCGTTCCGAAACTTTGTTCCGTCATCTATTTACACAAATTCACTCTGCCCTGTGAGTATCGAATTTTCCTAGCCCTATTTCCTCATTATGCATCCTAGAAATTTCAACTGTCTCTTCTTGATGTTAAGTATAAGTATCCGTTTTGCTTCCATTTTCTCTAGAACTTCGTCGTTGCTCACATGTCCGGTTCATGGTATTCTCAGCATCCTTCTGTAGAAACACATTTCTGTTGCTTCAAGTCTCTTCTTCATCTGTGAGGAGATTGCCCAGCATTCACTGCCATATAGTAGGACTGATATTACATAACAGCTCAGTACACCTTTCTTTGTTTTTATTTAAAATTTTCCGTTTAATACTTTGCTTAACTTAATACTTTGCTTAACTTGTGGAAAGGTATCTTTCACTATGCCAATGTGTCTTCAGATGTCAGTGTCACACTTTCCGTCCTAACAACCATGCATTCTATCTTCTTGCAATTGATGCTTAGTCCTTTCTTCTCTCTTTCCTTTACTACATTCTGTTGGAGGACCTGCAGTTTCCTTTTTGTGTCTGTTATCAACACTGTGTCATATGCATATCTTAGGTTGTTAAGATTGAGGCCGCCAATAATGAATCCTAGTGAGACTTCTAACTCTCTCTGAATCGCCTCACTTTATAGGTTGAATAAGTCCGGCGAGAAGACACATCCTTGTCTTACACCTGCTTCTATCTTTCTCTCACCGGTTCATAAAAACTTGTCTAGTTTACGGGCGCCGTAAATTTAACCCCCTTTAACTTTAACTTATAGAATTATATGTCTCTTATAGTGTTCAACAACCTTATAATTTTATATTTAAGGATTCTGAAAAATAAATACCTTATATCTTTAATTAACAACTGTTCTTCATTCCATTTTCTTCTTAAAAAGATAAGCAAAAAAGCGCATGCGCACACTTGTGTCAACATAACGAAGAAATTATTATGACTGAAGTAAAAGATCGGATTGTCCTAAAAATTTATATTACGCTCCTGGTGTCTACAGAGTTTGGAATATTGTAAGCGACATATAATTCGATAATTTTAATTTTCAATAAAAACTTTTCTGTATTTGTTTTTATTAGTAGTATACCAAATAACTTAAGATTTTTGTTTCCAGCGGGTTTAATAAAAAAAAATTACTATGAAACTTTTAATTTAAACTAGACTACCCGTAATCCATTGTGTCAATGACAGTTAAGATTATAAAACACTGAAGTTGATTTCAACATTCCATCGTAATGAAAGTTAATTTTTCATTATGATTCAATTAAATATTTCTATTCATTCTTATCATCATTAATCTGGTTTACAAGTTCATGTTTAACGTTTTACTGATTGTTTAAAACTTTTTATAGGAATAGAACTTCCGGTATAAACTTGAACATTAAATCAGATTTATTTAGAAATATTTTTTTGATATGCTAAAACATATTTCTAAATAATATTCATTTGAAAATATTTTTTAAATGCGCCAAAAATATTTTTTTAGTATTTAAAATATTGTTTGTTTAAAGAAAACGGAAATCTAAATAATTACTCTACAGACAGCTGGACGAAACAACGAAGCGGAATCTCTTTATGTCTGTCTTTAACTATAAAATTTTTTACTTAAAAAAATTGTCTGTTTTTTGAGAAAGTTAAAATAAAAAATACTTACTATATCAACAACTCGTAAATCATTATGCGCCTCCAGACGCACCACATAAGCGCGCAAGCACAGATGTAATCACAAACTTTTAGTGTTATATAGATAGATGACATAATAATAAAATGAAACTGTAATTAGATGTAACATTTTTAATGGGCGATTCTCGGTCTCATCTCCCATATTTTTTTATTTCTTGTCTCAAAGTCAAAACGCTATAAGCACTGGGCTGTATCCATTTGCGTGTCAACACAATTCTTACTTTGTGAACCTTTTCCCTTATTACTATTGCCTTGCCTAGTTTTGACTTGCATATATGTTGTTTGCTTAGTGTTATTTTGTCCTGTTCTTTTTCTTTTTCTTATTGTTTAATGAGAGCTTTGTCAATTCCGTTTGTTGTAAATTTTGTCATTTACATCTTTGTTAGAATTTTAAAAATTTTGTCGTTTACTCTGTGATAGAATTTTAAAAATTGTTAGAATTTTTTTTAAAAACAATGTCATTTACTTTTAATTCTCTGATAGAATTTTAAAAATTGTTAGAATTTAAAAAAATTGTCATTTAATCTTAATTCTTTGGAAGAATTTAAAAATTGTTAGAATTAAAAAAAAATGTCATTTACTCTTAATTGTTTGATAGAATTTAAAAAATTGTTAGAATTTAAAAAAATCATTTACTCTTAATTCTTTGTTAGAATTTAAAAATTGTTAGAATTTTAAAAAAAAATCATTTACTCTTAATACTTTGTTAGAATTTAAAAATTGTTAGAATTTTAAAAAAATTGTCATTTCCTCTTAATTCTTTGATAGAATTTAAAAAATTGTTAGAATTTTTAAAAAATTGCCATTTACTCTTAATTCTTTGATAGAATTTAAAAAATTGTTAGAATTTTAAAAAAATTGTCATTTACTCTTAATTTTTTGCTAGAATTTAAAAATTGTTAGAATTTTAAAATTTGTCATTTACTCTTAATTCTTTGTTAGAATTTGAAAATCGTTAGAATTTAAAAATTGTTAGAATTTAAAAAATTGTCATTTACTCTTAATTCTTTGATAGAATTTTAAAAAATGTTAGAATTTTAAAAAAATTGTCATTTACTCTTAATTCTTAGAATTTTAAAAATTTGCGTTACACAATTCTTATTTGTGAACGTTTTTCCTTATTACTCTTACTTTGCCTAATTTTGACTTGCATGTATTTCACATGCATATATGTTGCTTGCTTAGTATTGTATTTTGTCTTGTTCTTTTTCTTTCGTTTCTTATTGTTTAATGAGAGCTTTGTCAATTCCGTTTAAAATTTTGACATTTACTCTTAACCATGGCGAATTACTTCACATAAGGACTTTCAACAGCAGTAACAACTAAAATGGATATCATATATAACCAGGAAGACAAACTAATGACATAATCAAGATGTTGACGTTCCACACTATTTCAAACAAATGGTTAGGAAGGAAACTCCCATCACTACTTGATGACACAAGAATTGAGAAACATATTTTCCTGAAAAAATTGTTTTAAAAGTAAGATTTGATAAATTTCAATCAAAAGTAGCTAGGTCAATGAATGCCAAGGTTTCCTTATAGGAAATATATAAACAAATACACATGGATAATTATTATATGGTTTGATGACATTTATGATAATTATTATATGGTTTGATGACATTTATGATAATTATTATATGGTTTGATGACATTTATATTATCTAACCTTATTATCTTCCTTTGCAGTTGTAACGAAACAAGATTGCGGACCATTACACCACACCTAGGTGCCCAATACGGCGCGTATATATTTTCGTTTTTTTGTGTCTAACAACTGAGGGTCAGTGTGCAAAATAACGATGACCCACCCGGGTCCGATTAACATATACTGATATCACTATCGAAGAGAGTTATATATATAATAAGATACATATAGCTTCAATATATATATTCTGTATTCAGGCAGCAACCTCTCTTTTAAACAAGTTTCGTTAAAAACGACAGACAAGATACTGCTGTCAAGTTTTTTTTTATAAAAAGATTAGCCGCAATACTTTTCGCATTCGTTTTTAATGAAGCACACACACAAAAAAATATATATATATATATATATATATATATATATATATATATATATATATATATATATATATATATATATATATATATATATAAACCTAGAGAGCCAGACAAACCTACCAAGGTTTCACCTAAGCGGATCATCAGGAAGCCAGCCTGCCCTGACGATCCGCTTAGGTGAAACCTTGGTAGGCTTGTCTGGCTCTCTAGGTTTAACTATATATATATTTACTTAATTCATCGAGTCTGAAAGAGACCTCAACAGAATGCAGAAAGCACTGGACGGCCGTTTATATTTGGGACTCATCAGCAGTGCGCATCCACTACCGAGAATTGAAACCCTGACAGGTTGTCAAACAAACATCATACCAACTGTTCCAACGGGCCTCGGTGACGAAGAGATTGCAAATCAGACTCAATATAGCGCCGCTGTCTCTCTGTTTATTTGTTATCGAACTCCCCCTTGGGTTTTGGAGATAGATCCCATAAACCCCACAAACATATCCTGAAACTATATTAGCCAGGTTACTTGGATAAGAATATTTCATTTTGTTCAAAGAGGGTCCCCGTAAGATCAAAATGAGACAATCTGGATGTCAAGTTGAGCAAAATATCACCAATCAGTGCCTTACAATACATATTTGTTCACCAATTCAATTGTCATATCAATTCATTCAATCAAGTATTGCATCAAGTACATATAAAAGGGGTCAGCACTAGCTGTTTTTGCATAAAACCCCGCCTTGAATATTTTCCCTTTGATTTAAATTAAATTTAAATTTGAACAAGAGAATGACTGCTATCCAAAACATAAAAGGAGAAAGCCAGAAGTCACACCGGCAAAGGTCATTGAGTAACAGTGAAATGCATAATTTTTCTCCACAAATTATAGCAATACTTTAAAATCAATCATCATTTTCTTACAAAATATGTGTGACACGCAGCGGTCGGCGGTAATTGGGTTATATATATATATATATATATATATATATATATATATATATATATATATATATATATATATATATATATATATATATATATATATATAAGCATACAGTCTGTTCCCGGCTTGGACGTAATCAAAGGCCATGACCTCAGAGTCTACTTTTATATTTACATACGTTCAATCCCTGATATTCTGCAATTTGTATATATATATATATATATATATATATATATATATATATATATATATATATATTGTGGATGGTTCTGCACAAAACCTTCACTACTATAATCAAATATCATCTGCTGGTGTCGGGTTGTTGGTTCCTAGGAATTGATCTTCTTGACCCTCGTACGTAGAATTCGACAGAAGAGTCGAGTATATATATATATATATATATATATATATATATATATATATATATATATGTATGTGTGTGTGTATGTATGTGTGTGCATGTGTGTGTGTTATACGCAAACATATTGTTAATATAACAGACAACGAGTGTCTATTATGTTTGATCCGTTCTAAGCTTCGTATCGTGGCTTTAGTTTCGGTTGAAAATAAAGACAAAAACTGTCCAACATTTGAATATTTTTTATTATACTGTTCCTTGATCTAAGCTTTCGGCTCACATGAGCCATCATCAGAATGCTTATATGCACATTGCACCATTCTGATGATGGCTCATATGAGCCGAAAGCTTAGAAGGCTGTTACACTGATTGACAACCTTGATTGGGTCAATATTATGAACGTGTTCCAAAAGGAAAAATCCGGGGCTGGAATGATTTATAATCTTCGGGCGGTAGCTAATTCCACAGGCTACAACTGCCCCTCATCGGTAGCGTCAAGCTTATTTAACCTATAACAAAATCTTGCGTGCACACACACACACACACACACACACACACACACACACACACACACGCACACAGGCGCGTACTCGCGTGGGTGGTTGGGGTAAGCAGGGATAGCGAATGGAAACTTTGGAGACGAAAAGTTGATTGCTGGTGACTTGTAAGAAAGAAGATTTACTGGCGGACAAAGATACCCCCGCTTTGAATGATGTCTTTTCTTGAGAAGAAAGAGGGAGAAAAAAAAAAAGAGATATTATGTGGAGTCATAAAATATGAACTGAGTGACCCGGCCGGTGTCTACACAACTCAAGTGGCGTAGCTGTAAAACAGGGACTAGCTCTATCAGAAACACTTGCCTTTACTGATTTCGCGGCTAAATGAAATGTGATTTCAGCCGAAATGCCGCGGGAGTATCGTAATGGTGAAAATAGCCGTTTCCATACAGGAGACATTCGATATTCTTTAACCGGATAGTTAGTATTATTGTACGTTGAAATTAATAAATTCAGTTCCTTGTTTTAACTCTGTGTTAGTCACATGGGCTGTTTTGTTAGTCCAACATTTTAAAAGTGTTCGTAATTCCTACAATATTTATCTATATTTCCGAGATGAGGTATTGCAATTACATTGTTCGGACTATTGTCCTCATCTTTATTGCCATATTCACAACATTTCGGCCGTTGTACGCTCTGGACTTCTTCATTATCCGTCTATATTTCTGAGATGAGGTATTGTAATTATTTACACTGTTCGGACTGTTGTCCTCATCTTTATTGCGATATTCACAACGTTTCGGCCGTTGTACGCTCCGGCCTTCTTCAGGTGATTGGAATTTCGAACTGAACCCTTTATTTCGTCCACCGGGGTAGATTGTTCTAGTTCCACATGCCATGCATCTTCCGGATGTCTGAGTTATCTCCCTTTAACTCCACTCTCCAAGTTTTTGTTCACCACTGCAGTAGCCAGGTATTGAACTCACAACTCTTTGGGTCAAGTCACTGGATCCAACCAACTTTCCCCCCCCCCACTGGATGTGTGGGGGAGGGGGAGCTGGCTGAAACACAAAACCTGTTGAGAGACACAAGGGATAGGGGGAAGTGGAAGTCCATGATGGCCTACGTCCTGAAAGGACACGGCACACAAAAAGAAAGAAGAATAAAATCTATTAACAAAACAATAATAATAATACATCGACTCACTCGAGATTGTAATGTCATTGTGAATTCTATGAACTTGTCGATGGTAGGATAATAATATATACCACGGCTGGCCAACACACGGTTATGAATTTGTTGTCATTCTCCTAGACTGATTGTCACTCAAGGCTAAAAGAGCACTGGCTGCTTTATTATTTAACCAATAGCTGGTGGGGAAAAGAAATGGATTCATACATTTGCCAGATGTATTTGCGCGCAAATGAACGCAATGAACTCAACTGAAATTCAAACTTATATATTTGTAGGTTTGATGAATTGGATCGTATTTACGATTCCAATGGAATAAATTATGACCATGGAATATTAGTGTTTAAGCCTTTTTATTATATCCTTACTCTGTCCTGGACATTGAATTCTGCCTGGATTCTATCCTCTCAGAATTTTTTATTAAAAAATATACATATATGTGTATGCACCTATGTATATATATCTATATATTTTGCATATGTATGTGTATACTTACCACTAATATTATATATATATATATATATATATATATATATATATATATATATGTCAGAGACAAATTGTTGTTAAGTTAATTTTTTTTTTTACAAATAGAGTGAGGAACACTACGTCAGAGACAAATTGTTTTTTTTATCTGAAAGTTAAATTTTTTACAAATGGAGTTAGCGGTCAGCCACTGACGTAGTGTTTCTCACTCTATTTGTAAAAAAAAAAAAATATCAACTTTTAGATAACGACAATTTGTTTCTGACAATAATGTATAATATAATATTCATTTTATTATAACTAATACCCTGATGATGACATGGATATGCCGAAAGTACTTGGTAATAAAACAAATATATATATAAACATGGTGATTTTCTGTCGTCTTTCAGTAATGACATCAAAAAACTTATCCGAGAGTTTGAAAGGGTCTTATCGAAAATGAGTAGACAGAATATGTCTAAACTGTACAACGAAACATGCCTTTATATATATATATATATATATATATATATATATATATATATATATATATATATGTATGTATGTGCGTGTGTGTGTCTGTTATCAGTTGAGCCACGCAGCTCCTAAAGTCAGCCCTAGCAGTTGTTTAAACTCATATTAGTAAATAGCAACAATAAAATGAACGATGGTAATGAACACCTGAGGACTATTGCAAAATGCTGAGGAAAGCAATTATGCTGAATACTGGATACATAGCGGTACCAAAGCAAAACAATTTCTCTCAATCATAAAGAAAAAGGAAGGACAAAAACAGATGTGTGTCAATACCTTTGCACATAAAAAAAATCATAGACTATACAATACAAACTTTCATTTTTAAAGTACTCGACAGTATTTTAGTCATTTTTATTTGTATCTTTTATATATATATATATATATATATATATATATATATATATATATATATACACATTTTAGCACATAAATGACGTAAGCCGAAATCCGTATTATTTTAAATTATTATATTCTTTTCTTTTTTGTTTTACTTGTTTTTTTGGTCGTTTGCTTCCTTTTTCTTCTGAGTTCGTTTTTTCCGTTATCTCAAGCTGACTCTTCTTGACGCATGCGCAATCTCGCACATGTGAGTGCGCACGCGCGCACATACACACACGCACACTCACTTCACACACACTTCACATATCTGTATACAGTCACTTCTTTTTTTTACCAAAAAACCAAATGTTTTCTTGTGTGTAGGCGCGTGTGCGTGCATGTGTGTGTGTGTGTGTGTGTGTGTGTGTGTGCCGCGAGAAAGAGAGAAAGAAAGAGAGAAAGAAAGAGAGAAAGAAAGAGAGAAAGAAAGATTTTTTAAAATCTGAATGAGCCTTAGAGTTGAGTTTTACTTTTTTTGTCCCATTTTATTTTCTTTTTTTACTTTCACTAGGTTTTTTTTTATAATAAAAAATAAAAAATAAAGGAAAACTCTATTCACTAAAAAAAAAAAAAAGAAGAAATGCGTCTAAAGGGATGGATGTGGAAATATGATTAAAAACCATACCTCTCCTGTTTTAACGTATGTATATCAATTTTTCAATTACCATCAAAAACGTTTTTTTTTTTACTCATCATCTTTTTACTGTACCAGTTGAAATAAATTTCACGGCATCGTAGATTTTCCAAGTATTAAAGTACTATCGGAAGCAGAATAGGTAAAGTGGTATCGTTTATAGGCTTTAATTTCTTTCTAAAGATGTTTTTTTATCAAAATCTGAACACTGATTGAGTGACAGCGAAGATATGCGTAAAACGATTTCACTCACTACTTTTTAGTAAAATCTATCTATCTATCTATCTATCTATCTATCTATCTATCTATCTATCTAAGTTCATTGTCTAAAGAAAGGAAGGAAGAAAGATCAAATAAATAAAGTCGCTCGGATAGACATATAAAAATCAACTGGATAAATCGTCGAGATACATAGAAACAAATAGACGGCAATAGATAGAAATAGAAAGTTCAAAGTGCATAAATAGATACATTGATAGAAAGTGCATAACTAGTCACATAGATAGAAAGTAGATAAATAGATAGATAGATAGAAAGAAAGAAAGAAAACGAACGGAGTAAATATAAATTATTAAAAAGAATGATAGAAACGAACAGACTAAAATATACACACACATACACACACGCACACACACACACACACAGAGGAATAGATTGATAAAAGCGAATAGAATGAGATCGATACATAGATAGAACAGACGTAGAGATAGATAATAACAGGCTAAGATAGATAGAGAGACAGACAGATAGACAGACAGAGAGACAAACGGACTAATAGATAGATAGATAGATAGATAGATAGATAGATAGATAGATAGATAGATAGATAGATAGATAGATAGATAGATAAAAAGTAAAACAAACTTAGATACGAATAGACTAAAAAATTGAGAGATAAATAAAGAACGAAATAAAAATGAGGAATACAAAACATTTGGAGAGTCTGAGAAAGAAAGAGTGGAAATGTTGTATTTATTCTCGTATTGTTGAAGTGCACCACAAAATATTCATGGTTCACTATTTATTTTGAAGGATTTATTTCTCTCACAATTGAAACAAGGACGTGTCGGCTGCTTGTGGTTGGTTACATAGCCTCTATTCATGGGCGTTATCCGTTATCAGTGGGCGGAAGAAATGAACGAGTCATCGTTCCTACTCATGATGGGTGAGCACACCCACACGAAAAGCATGTAGTTTTTTTTTTCTGTGTAAATTTACTACATTTTGCATACAGTATGGTACAAGGTTGTGACAGTAATGAAGGCATGCTTACAAGGTGATCGTAATAAATGCAGATAACTTTGAATGTGCTGATTTTTCCTAAAACACTGCAATTAGGACTGTTCAGTTTATTTACTATTGCCAATATCTATCTATCTATCTATCTATCTATCTATATCTATCTATCTATCTATCTATCTATCTATCTATCTAAGTTTTTCATCTATCTATCTATCTATCTTCTATCTATCTATTATCTATCTTTTCATCTATCTATCTATCTATCTATCTATCTATCTATCTAAGTCTTTTCATATCTGTCTGTTTTAGCCTTTTCATATCTATCTATCTATCTATCTATCTATCTATCTATCTATCTATCTATCTATCTATCTATCTATCTATCTATCTATCTAAGTCTTTTCATATCTGTCTGTTTTAGCCTTTTCATTCTATCTATATCTATCTATCTATCTATCTATCTATCTATCTATCTATCTATCTATCTATCTATCTATCTATCTCTGTCTGTTTTATCTATCTATCTATCTATCTTTTCTATCTATCTATCTTTTCTATCTATCTATTATCTATCTATTCATATCTATCTATCTAAGTCTTTCATATCTATCTATCTATCTATCTATCTATCTATCTATCTATCTATCTATCTATCTATGTTTTAGACTTTTCATCTATCTATCATCCATCTCTATCTATCTTCATATCTGTCTGTTTTAGACTTTTCATATCTATCTATCTATCTATCTATCTATCTATCTATCTATCTATCTATCTATCTATTATCTATCTATCTATTTATCTATCTATCTATCTATCTATGTTTTAGACTTTTCATTATCTATATCTATCTATCTATTTCTAAGTCTTTTCATATCTGTTGTTTTACATATCATTCATTCATTCTATCTTCTATTCAGACTTTTCATTATCTATTCATTCATCTTCCGGCTATCTGCGTATTGTCTGTTTTAGCCTTTTCATATCTTATCTAAATCTATCAATGCCGGATTTTATTTTTTATTTTGCAGATACATTATTTGAGTTGACACCTTGTGTTATAAACAGTATAAATACGTCTTCTTTGCGCATTGGAGAGACTTATTAAATAAAATGCCGGAGAGTCCATTTTCTTTATTAAGTCTCTATAATATATATATATATATATATATATATATATATATATATATATATGTTCGACAATATTTTTGTTAAAAAATTGTTCTAATTAAAAGAGAAAGCAATTCCCTGAAACGTAAATGTATAGAAAGTGCTTTAATAGCTAGATCATCTGCAGTAACTTTACGCCCAGGTTCTTACAGCATTTAGTTTTCTTTTTTGTTAGATCTTATATTATCACAATGGGGTGGGGGGAGAGATATTTAAGAACAAAAGCGATACAAACATACAGAAAAAGAAAGAGAAGCTAAATTAAACCGGCTAGACAATATACCTAAACAATAGTTGAAACAAAAATAAATTTAAATTTAAAATTTCAACGTCTCCCTCCTCCATGCGCATGCGTAATCGCATCAACGTAAACATCACTTTTAGTCTAATGAAGTTCTAAATTACGAAACGCATCACATAAAAATCTTTTCCCACTTTCTCATAGATGTTCTTATATATATATATATATATATATATATATATATATATATATATATATATATATATATATATAAAAAAACTTATCTTAGTCGACACGTTTCGTCCTCTCATGGACTTTATCAAAGAAAACGTAAGGGTTTTATTTTCCAACAAGTATTTATAAACAAACCAGCTTAAATGCCACTCAATGAGGCGACAATTAAGCTAGCTCCCGCGGAGGGCTCTTAGTTGGGACTTCGGCTTGTTCAGGAGTTTGAGAGTCCCTAAGTCTTTGCATATACTCAGCATTAGAAGCTCTGCTGGCTGCCATTTGATCTGGGTTTTCATTTGCACGGAACTTTCTTTTCCTCGCTGTAACCTTGGTTCTTTTGATTGCCATCTGGTCATCTCTTGGCGGAGATTTCTTTTTGCTAGGCATACTGCTATCGTATGCGATAAGCAACAATAAACTACAGGATGACTCAAAATTGATCACTGCATTTAAGTGTTGCATTAATATTTAAGCTTACCTTTGAAAAGTTCAACGATAATTTTTTTTTGCAATAATCCCTATTGCAGACACTTGCTCAGGCACATTTATGTTTGTTCAACACCCACAGCATCTCTGAAGAGCAGACCTTAGTTACAGAGAGAGAGAGCGTATTATCTAGCGTGACCAACAATTTGAACAAGGCCAGCACGCTCAATCTATCGACGGCCCTCAAGAGTTCCGTCTACCCAATTTCACTTGGGTATGGTTTTTAGGCATTTTCCAAAGGTGCGGCATTCCATTCCGATGTCTTCTTCGACCATGAAGAGATTCGAACCCGGGCTTCATGGTCAGCGAATGTTCTAACCCCTCGGCCACGCGCCCATCTCTCTCTCTCTCTCTCTCTCTCTCTCTCTCTCTCTATATATATATATATATATATATATATATATATATATATATATATATATATATATATATATATATATATATATATATATATATTAAAAGGCCTATTGGGACTTTCTTTTCCTCACTGCAGCCATGGCTCTTTTGATTGCAATCTGGTCCTCTGTTGGCAGAGATTTCTTTTTGCGATGGAGCACGGTGGAGTAATGGATAGCGGCTCAGATTGAAGAATCGGAGAGCCGAGTTCGAATTCCAGCCAAATCCATAACGTGCTAATACCCTTGGTAAGGTATGAATCCTCTTCTCCCCACCCCAGGACAGATGGCAACTGGCCTACCGAAGAAAGAAATTGCAACCTACTGCGGGAAAACAATCTGCCTCGTCAGTCATGTATCGAAAGAAACATGATCGCCAAAGTGTGTATCACGCATGGTACATAACAGACTGACTGACTGCTATCGTATGCGATAGGCAACAATAAACTACAGAACTCAAAAGTAATCGCTGCATTTAAGACTTGCATTCATATTTAAGCTTACCTTTTAAAAGTTCAACGATAATTCTTCTGTCCCCACTTAATTTAAAGACAATTTGATGTGCGTAGGTCCTCACAAACAATTATTTTTATTTCATGGCTGACTTTCGCAATTAATTTCGATTGTTCTCAAATTTATTTCCAAATTATAAAAAATTGTTATCGTGCAACAAAAAAATAAAAAAAAAATAAAATAAAAATCGTCGCAAAAATCACAAAAATTCGCCGAAAACAATCACAGTAATGAAAATTTCTGTAACTTGAGCAATTGAAAGTTAGAGTTATGTCCCTTTAATTGAAAAAGTGTGACACACTGGCATTCGCATTTATTCTTTATTTCTATGTGCCATGTCCTTTCAGGACGTAGGCGATCATGGCTCTCCACCTTCCTCTATCCCAGCCCTCAACAAGTTCCTTCCTTTTGCTGTCTCCACTCCGACCACGTTCTGTCATCCACCTGCTCAAGCCCGCCAGGAATGCCACGCGCTGCTTTCCTTTTGAGCTATGGGTTAAATATTAGAGTAGAGTGGACTTTCTAGCCTTGATTGCCAAGATGGTGGAGAATCATGGTCTATGTCCTGAAAGAATAAAGAATTCAAAAATATTTTACAGTGTAATTATATCAAGTGTATTCTTATATGTAGTGGTGTGCGTAGCGTAGCGGTTGACGGTGCATAAAATGGAATTATCGAGCCAAGATCAAATTCAGGCCACGGCTGTTGGATTCAATTTCAAACAAATGTCCTTGGAAAATCTATGAATCCGTCCCCTTCTCAGTTACAGGTAATATAGTACTGGATGGTAAAACAATCAATTAAATATCCTTCTGAAAGGCATGAAACGGACACAACACGTTAAAGCACCGTTTACCTTACGATCCCTGAAGTTAAGCAACGTCGAGCTTGGTCTGTACCTAGATTTGGGAATAACAGTTGCTGTAAGCTTAGATATGTGGGTGAATTCCAGTAACGTGGCGAAGGCAGCGTGGAAACGCTCTACTTCTTTATTTCTATGTGCCGTGTCCTTTTAGGACGTAGGTGATCATGGCTCTCCACCTCTTCCTCTACCCCTTGCAACTCTCAACAAGTTCCTTCCCTCTGCCACTTCCCCCAAACCACGTTCTGTCATCCACTTGCTTAAGGCCGCTAAATATGTCATGCGTTGTTTTCCCTTGTCTCTCTTTCCCTCTATTCGATCCGTGAGTATCAGATTCTCCAGGCCCTCTTTCCTTATTATGTTTCCCAGAAACCTCAGCTGCCTCTTCCTTATGTTAAGCATGAGCCTCCTCCTTGTCTGCATCCTCTCCAAGACCTCATCGTTGCTCACACGTTCGGCCCACGAAATCCTCAGATGATATAGATTTAAGAAAGTTGTTAGTGTTTCAAAATGTTTAAATTTAAGAAGCACTCAAAAACACACTGATAAATGTCTAAAAAAATGATGGCTGATGATAAGTGACTAAAACACGTTTTCCGTTTGTCTTTTTTCTTATTGTCCTGTTACAGATATATTTTTTATATATTTGAAATTTTACACGCATACAATATACACATACATACATACACACACGCGCGCGCACACACATACACACACATATACGTATGTATATTTATATATATATACTAGCAGTAGAGCCCGGCCTTGCCCGGGGATGTAACAGTAAGAGATAGATCAAGTATCGACCATCATAAAGACTGAAAAATAAAATTGACAAAGATTATTGTTTAAGGTTGACGGACACGCATGTCTTAATTAGTTTTTTTTTTTTTTTTTACGAATTGGTCAAACCCAAACTCAAACAAAAATATTGTTTTCAATCGTTATGAGTCTACCGATTGAATAGAATTTTATTATAAACAATTGTCTTGTAAATGGAATTTTTAAAGCATTCTGAATGTAAAAATAAAGAAAAAAGTGTGCAAGACAATAAGAAACACTAAATGCCAAAAAAAAAAAAAAGAAATTAATTTTTGTTTTATCGGCTGAAAATGTAGGAAAACCGATCCCATATATAAAAGAACACACACACACAAACAACCTGGGTTTTTAACCCGATATGAGTTGTCCCCCTTTCATTCTCACGAAGCCTCTTAATCGTGTTTTCAAATTGATTTTGTGCAAAAACAATTATATTTTTCCCATTTTTGGCGCTGTTAGAACCACCACAAGGTAATTTTATGTAGTCCTGTGAAGTTTTGTTGAAATCGGTTGAAAAATGTAGGAAATCCGATCCAATATATAAACGTTACACACACACACGCACACACGCAGAATCTGCGTTTTATAATAAGTAAGATATATTGGCCGAGTGGTTAGAAGGTTCGCATTCGGACCATGAGACCCAGGTTCGAATCTCACCATGGTCGATTTGTCAGAAAGGAGTCTTCCTGATGTTATCGGACTGATCGATTCCAGCGTGCGGCACCTTTTGGAAAGTGCCTGAAAACCATCCCACGGGTTGACTCAAGCCTTGCGAGTGAAATACACGGGTGCAGTCGATAGCTGTGCTAGCACAAAGTCACAAGTCATCGTGACCGAGGGATTAAGCGTGATGGTCTTGTTCAAATTGTTGATCACGCTAGATAACACACTTTTCCCAGAAACTGTAACTAAGGTCTGCTTAGTTGCAATAAACCATACGTGGGCTTTGTGGGTGTTGAACAAACACAAATGTGCATGAGCAAGCGTCTGCAATAGGGATTGGCTAGCTGCCCTAGTAGATGGTATCCTCGAATACGAGTATCTATCTATCTATCTATCTATCTATCTATCTATCTATCTATCTATCTGAGTACGTTTGTTAGAACGTTTGCTTTCTGATCATGAGTCCCAGGTTAAAATCTCGGCATGGTTTATTTGTTAGGAAGGAGACTTCCTGGTGTTATCGGTCTGGAGGCACCTTTGGAAAGTGCCTGAAAACCATACAACGGGTTGACCCAAGCCTTGTGAGTGAAATTGGATAGGCGGAACACTTGGGTGACCGTCGTGAGTGTGTTGGCCTTGTTCAGATTGTTGATCACGCTAGATAACATGCTCTCTCCCAGAAACTGTAACTAAGGTCTGCTCCGTATAGTTGCAGTATAAACCACAAATGTGCCTGAGCAAGTCTGGATTAGGGATTGGCTAGCCACCCTAGTAAGTGGGTATCCTCGAATATATATATATATATATATATATATATATATATATATATATATATTCTGTGGATGTTAAATAAACACAAATGTGCCTGAGAAAGCATCTGCAAAAGGGATTGGCTAGCCGCCCTAGGAAACAGTTATCCTCGATTGCGAGTGGCCAGCTATACATATATTATTTTTTTTTATTGTAAACATTTTTGTTTTGCTTTTCTTACTTATTTTCTAGAATTAAACCTATAGACATTTTTCTGCCTGTAAGACTATAAAAATTTCGAAGCTAATTTTTATGAAAAAGAAAATGAAATTTTAATATTTATATTGAAAATTAATAGTAGAAATGATTTGACACTAATTATACAGTTCAGCTTCATAGCATGTCCATAGATTGAGATCAAGTGTACAAATTTTACTTTCTGTTTAGTTTTCAGTTCCAGAAAAAAATGGGGAGATTGAAACCGTATCCAGCCCCCGCTATTTGCCTGAAGATGTGCCTTCTTCAAACAAAATAATTTATCAATAAGTGATATAGAGTATGAGTCATTTAAGAAGTGTGGTATCAGTAGCGTCATGAATAAGACTAAGAAGAACATTCTCATTGGTCAAAATATTGGATCCAATGATAAACCGCTTGATTCCTTTCCAAGCAATGGTGAAAGCAATAATAATTCTGAAGGTTTTGAATCAAACTAAATAACGGTAAATCTTTTTAGTATTTTCTTCTTTTAATGTTTGAACAATATTGACTTAAAAAAAAGATATATATAAATTTTCTAAAGTATTAATATTTCAAAGTTCATCACAATAGCATTTTCATTGTATTTAATATCCCACCCACGAGGAATATATGTGGCACGAGGCCGAGATTAGAGTGGGTTTCTCCGAGCCCGTAGGATCGGCCAAAAATATACCCTTTGAACCCGCCTAGACGGGTTCAGGGCCTGTCTACCTCCCCGGACGAAACCCTGACCTTTGGCAAAGCGTCGTCCGGGTTCCTCTCTGCCAAAGCAGAGAGTTCAACAGTCATGAACTGGTGCTGGTTACACCATTCATTTACAATAGCATTTTCATGGGTTGTGGCCAAGAGGACAAATTTTACTTTCTTGTGTAAATGGTTAGCAGAACAGTGATTAGGAGAGATGTAAAAAAAAACAAAAACTTTACTATGAGCTACAAGGGATAGGAAATTGTGGAGAGCCATGATCGCCTACAAGAAGAACGAGCTTGTTTAAATAGTTGACATAACGGGGATTAGGAGAAGTAGCAAAAAATTAACCTTTACTGAGAACTACAAAAGACAAGAAATCGTGGAGAGCCACCTCTTCCGAAGGAACATGGTACACTCGAAGTAGAATAACGAGCTTGTGTAAATAGCTGACAGAACAGGGATTAGGAGAGATAGCAAAAAGACAAGCTTTACTATGAGCTACAAAAGACAAGAAATTGTGGAGAGCCACGATCGCCAAAGTCCCGAAGGAACATGGTACACTCGAAGTAGAATAACGAGCTTGTGTAAAATAGCTGACAGAACAGGGATTAGGAGATAGCAAAAAGACAAGCTTTACTATGAGCTACAAAAAGACAAGAAATTGTGGAGTGCCACGATCGCCCAAGTCCTGAAGGAACATGGTACACTCGAAGTAGAATAACGAGCTTGTGTAAATAGCTGACAGAACAGGGATTAGAGAGATAGCATAGAGACAAGCTTTACTATGAGCTACAAAAAGACAAGAAATTGTGGAGTGCCACGATCGCCCAAGTCCTGAAGGAACATGGTACACTGAAGTAGAATAACGAGCTTGTGTAAATAGCTGACAGAACAGGGATTAGAGAGATAGCATAGAGACAAGCTTTACTTTGAGCTACAAAAAGACAAGAAATTGTGGAGAGCCACGATCGCCAAAGTCCTGAAGGAACATGGTACACTCGAAGTAGAATAACGAGCTTGTGTAAATAGCTGACAGAACAGGATTAGGAGAGATAGCAAAAAGACAAGCTTTACTATGAGCTACAAAAGACAAGAATTGTGGAGTGCCACGATCGCCCAAGTCCCGAAGGAACATGGTAGCAGAATAACGAAAAATAGCTGACAGAACAGGGATTAGGGAGAGATAGCAAAAGACAAGCTTTACTATGAGCTACAAAAAAGACAAGAAATTGTGGAGAGCCACGATCGCCCAAGTCCTGAAGGAACATGGTACACTCAAGTAGAATAACGAGCTTGTGTAAATAGCTGACAGAACAGGGATTAGGAGAGATAGCAAAAAGACAAGCTTTACTATGAGCTACAAAAGACAAGAAATTGTGGAGAGCCACGATCGCCCAAGTCCCGAAGGAACATGGTACACTCGAAGTAGAATAACGAGCTTGTGTAAATAGCTGACAGAACAGGGATTAGGAGAGATAGCATAGAGACAAGCTTTACTATGAGCTACAAAAGACAAGAAATTGTGGAGAGCCACGATCGCCAAAGTCCCGAAGGAACATGGTACACTCGAAGTAGAATAACGAGCTTGTGTAAATAGCTGACAGAACAGGGATTAGGAGAGATAGCATAGAGACAAGTTTTACTATGAACACAGAACAGAGGAGAATTTTAATTAACTTCGTAAATTAATAAGGCTCAAGTAATTATTTTAAACTAATTAAATTATCATTTTGCTTTTATGAACAAATGTTTTCATTCGAATACAAATATCTATTTTATTGGTTCTAATCGGCTTTGCTAGGCTTGAGCAATTTTTATACGGCTTTGGCGAAAGCCCACATTATACTTCGACCTTGTGTCACATTCTGTTGCGATGTGGGAGCGCGGATAAATATTCCATAAAAATTAGATCCGTTTTCTCATTGAAGTTAAACTCATCAATCAGTTCGCAGCTCGTCTCCTTGTGACGGCTTTTCCTTCTACCCTGTGTTTTCTTTCCTTTTCAATTGCTGAAGCGTCTTAAAATGATTCTGTCAGTTAGTCTGAGACTATGTTGCCTTTTATTTTTCTGAAGAGTTCTTTAAATATAATTTGGTTGACGTTACCACTGAAGAAGGTCACAGGGTTCAATGGCTGAAACGTTGTGAGTACAACAACCAAGATGAGCATGCTGGTCTGAATAGCATATACGAGGTCTGATCACAAAGTGCTATGGTAACGGAATTAAAGTAAAACAACTTGACACAGATTGACCTTGAACTTTGTCGCGCATACACAGTAATTTATAATGCTGTCGCTTAAATACGTTGTTCACAGTAGCGCTTGGAAGGAAAGTGTGCAGAGTGTGATCCTCTCAACACGCCACAGCCATTCTATCAGCGATCGTGGCTTGTACAGTAGTTTTTTGGCCAGGAAAAACATTCCAAAGGACCGACAACGCCAGATCTTGCCTCTTACAATTCTTTCCTCTGGAAAAATCTAATTCCACTTAAAAGGAATAATATTTCAAGACGTCGAGGAAATCCAAGAGAATGTAACGAGGCAGCTGCTCGCTATCCCCCCCCCCAAAGGAGTTCTGGGAATACTTCCATCAATGGCAACGATACTGGCTAAAACGGGACTACTTCGAAGGAGATTAAATGCCGAATTAATGTGTGCTGTAGTTTTCTTTATAAAACACCAGTCTCGACACTTTTTGACTAGATCTCGGAATAATGTCAATTCCTCATCTTAAAAAATAAATAAATAAAAAACTTATATATGATACTGATATAATGGAATATGCGTACACCTGTGTTCCCCCTCACTGGAATATGATTGGCTGGTGCCCGTCATAAATACCGACGGACGTGTAGATACGAGAGTCAAAGGCTACGTCATAGTCTAAATCTGTAACGACGCCCATTGGACTACGCCATTGATCTACACTTCTTACCTGCGACTATGATGCGTACCAGTCGATTACTGCTACCGTATTCTACTTGGTTATAGTAGCCAAAACCACTTAGCTACTTCAATCAAATATATCCCTTTCCGGAACATATCAGATAATTACTATTATTCTTTTTATAATGTAAAGAAAAATTACTATGCATAATTATTATTCTTAAAAACATTGGAAACGATTTACTAAAAAAAATGTCTTGGAAGTAATATTACTATAAAAAGTGTTGCGAATTTATTTTATTTTACTATTTATTTACTTTTGTTTTCTCACTAGGAGTTGATAGGTTCGCCTATCGTCCGGTTCCCACTCCTCCCCGAGCTTTTGAACAGGTCTGGTTTGTTTTGTTTTACGGCATATCAACCTCAATGGGTCATTTAACGCCGACAACTTTTTTTTTCCTGGTAATATTTTTGTTTTGTCAAAAATCTATTTCTGTTAATATTTTTTTTTCCTCAAAAATATATAGCTGGTAATATTATATTAATTATAGAAGATAAAAACGTATAGCTGGTAATATTATTTTTTTCAAAAACGTATAGGTGGTAATATTTTTTCAAAAACGTATTGCTGGTAATAGCTTTTTTTTCTTTTCTTTTTTTTTTTTCAAAAACGTATTGTTGGTAACATTTTTTTTTCTTTCTTTTTTTTTTTTCAAAACGTATTGTTGGTAATATTTTTTTTTCTTTCTTTTTTTTTTTTTCAAAAACGTATTGCTGGTAATATTTTTTTCTTTAAAAATTTATTTCTGGTAATAATTTTTTACAAAGTATTTATGGTATTAAAAACCTATTTTTACACTTTTATAATGCTCTTTACCTCAGTTCCGGGGTCAGCCACTTGCCCATAGCTGGGACCCCAACAGGTGCCACTAGCCCGGGTCAGGGCGGACCCAGGAACACCAGCAATCACGAGGTGGTTCCACGCTCCTCAAAGCCTCCCGATCAGAGGCCTTGCTGTTGGACGTAGTTTATCCTCTTACCCTGGACGCGGATGTAGTTTATCGTCCTACCCAGGACGCGGATGTCGTCTCAGTTTCGCTTTTGAACAGGAGTAGATGCTTATTTCTTGTTTAGGATTGTGTTTCCGGTTCCTTTCAAAGTCTTTTCCCTCCTTTCGCTCACAGTGGTAGTCTGTTTCATCTGAGTGGCGTTATGGCCTTACTTGGGTGTGGATTCTTTAAAAGAAAAAAAAAAAAAACAAATCAGAAAAAATGGAAAAAGAAACAAAGAAACAGATCTGTTATTTAACACTTTGTTTCTGCCAATCGCAGCGATTTTTGATTTGTCTTCAGATTTGAGAAATTCACGTAAAAAAAAAAAAAAAAAAAAAAAAAAAAGAAAAAAAAATGACTCTATAAATCAGTTTTTCTCAACCGGTGAGAGGTCCTGTTCCGAGAGAAACATTGATATATAAACTAATGTATTTTGGAGTATTTTTGTTTAATTTTATATTCGTAATTTTATTAAGCACGTACAGAATATTGCTGGAAAATCCTTGGTTATAATCAAGGCTTCAACCTCAGTGTAACCCGGATATAAGAGACCCGGATATAAGAGAGATTTTTCTCTGGTCCCAAATTAGAGCCTGTGTTAATGCATATAAAATAGGCCAAACCCGGATATAAGAGACTTCTTCTCCGGTCCCGACAACTCTCTTATATCCGGGTCACACTGTATATTTAAAATTATAATATACACAGGGAATGTACTTAGCGATGTCTATATGACGTCGGTATGAAACCGTTTTCACTGGTTGTATTTCTTCTAGTCTCCCCTATTGAGACGGGATGTGACCCAAGGTAGGGTTTAATGTGTGGGAACCCGAGCGCGTACACTCGGGTCAGGGACAAAAATTGATCAGCCCCGGCAAACATCGCCTGCGCTGGCATCGGTATGACTACCGATTCCCACTTTCTAGTGCTATGAGGAGGTGCAGCGACGGGCAGTTATTTCCCCGGGACCGGGCACCTCACAGTAATTTATTTTGCCCACCTACGTCAGAGCCACAAAGTTGCTTTCTACCGGAAGAGAGAGGCGCAACTGGGAGATAATAGTCCTTCCCTGGCATGGTTAGTGGACAGGACCTATACTTGGTGGATTCGTATATCACTGAGTGACTCACTCGAGTAAAGTACGCATGCACGGTGTCCAGATATGCTTGTAACGTGAGCTACAGTAAAAATATAAAAGTGATAGATATTAATGTTATATAGGACAATTTTTTATATATACAATAACATTTAGTGCTTTCTTTCTTTATCCCGTGACTCGTAGGGGCACCATGTGTACTACAGCCACAGTAGAAGTGGAATTTCTTTATGAAGAAGCCCAGCCCTCTCCAGGAAGGTTTTGAATTCAGAGTTTTTCCTAGACCGGTTGCCATCCAAGGTGATAGGACCCAGCCTGCCCTGCTATTTATCCATAGCTGGGTAGAGAAAAAGAGGATTCATACCTTTCCAAAGTGTATTAGCACGTAAATGAATGTCATGGATCCGACTAGAATTCGAACTCGGCTCTCCGATTCTTCAATCCGAGCCGCTAGCCACCGTGCTTTTCGTGCTACTATAGTAGTACATCTACCGAGGAATTTGCGACATACCGTAAATGACGATGCACTCATTATTGCTGGAAAATGGTCAGGAAAAACGATGACCTGTTTACCTTTTTTTTTTTTTTTTTTTTTTTTATTGACATTAAAATTATTATTTTGATTTTTTAAAAAATTATTTTGTATAAAAAATTGTTAATGGTTTTTAATACATAACCAGTTCACTGTTTACTGCCTTTGACCCTAACCTCTAAGCCGGGAAAAAATAGCAGCAATACATTTTTGAAAAAATATTGCTAGCAATAAAAAATCATTGAGGTTGATATGCCGTAAAACAAACCAAACCAATATTTAGTGAAAGAATTGGCAAATTTTGATAGCATTCATCCACGGTGCTGTGAGGCATATTGAGTGGTTTCAACGCCTCCATTTTTTGCAAAAACTGAGAATTATATAGAAGATTAAATTTGTCTCCTCTGTTTCAATCAACGACAGTGTTATTTAGCTGGGTTGTATTATTTGCAAAAAAAAAAAAAAAAAAAGCTCTTACTGTCACTAATTAAAAAAAAAACCCAGAAAACTTCCTTTTTTTCGTTTTTTATATTTATTTATTTTACAAAATCAGAACCCAAAATAAACTTGTTTAAAAATTGCCCTGAAAAATTATTTTTATGAGAGTGTTGGGGCCACCTACCTTTTCATGAGAATGGACTGATCTTTCTACGATATAGGACAGTGCTAGAGAGTTCTGGGGAGATCTAAGAGATCAGGTGACCATTACACTTCCGTCTCTCTACCGGAAATTACCGTTGGACTTTAGACTCTTGCTGATTGTTACTTACTAACCTGCGTTCGTTTGACTAACCTCTCTATTGTAAATACGTCTTCAAATATACCAGTATTTTCCCTACATCTGTGTTTGTCCTTATTTGAATACACGCACGCGGGAACACTCCCAACATCTCAACAGAGAGGATCAGGAATTTTTAAAACTTAACATCCGACTTATATATTTTAATATCCCATTTAGATGTCTCCTCTCTGACTTTTATTTCGGGGTGCAAATCTGAATAAAAACAAAAAAACAACAAAAAAAACAACATGTTCACAGTAGGAATAATAGACCTAAAAATATTCTTTTATGAGAGGATTTGATTAAAAAAAATATAGACTCAGGAATCCTTTGATTTACAGGATTCCCACCTCGTCACCAACTTTTAACATTTATTTTGTGACGTCCTTCTTGAAATATGTTAACCTGATAGCGAATTTGATATGAATTATATAAATATCGAAATAAATATTTAACAAAATTAACTAACAATAAAAAGGACACATACTTAACATCAGGAAGACATAGTTGAAATTTCTAGGGCGCATAATGAGGAAAGAGGACTTGGAAAATTTGATATTCACAGGACAGTAAGCACGACCAACCTGGCGGTGAGTTTCAATCATTGAATGTCAGAACAGGGATTGGGAGAGATGACAAAAAGATAAAAGTTATTAAGAGCTACAAAGGACAGGAAATTGTGGAGAGCTATGATCGCCAATGTCCTGAGCAGAAGATGAAGAACTAATATCTTATTTGTTAACCATATATTGATTACTGTATTTGCGGGAGTTCGGTCTCAAGGATACAACCCAATTTTTGATTTGCAATATATATATATATATATATATATATATATATATATATATATATATATATATTGCACAATCAAAAATTACATAAACATTTATTACAAAAAACAAATGCATATTAACTACAAACAAGACGAATCTTCACTCAGAAATATTATAAAGAAATACATTACCCCAATTGACCCGAATAAAAAAATCAAATTAATTATCTATTAAAAAAAATTTAAGACAGCTAACCTTATCCTCAAAAATAACAACACACCAACTAAGTCAAAATTACAAAGAACGAACATTATCTATGAATTCAAATGCCCCTTAAGGAACTGTGTTCCTGATCAAACTGGACTCATAAATAATTACATCGGTTGCACAACTACATGCTTATCCAGGCGCCTTACGTTACACCTATCTGATCATAGCTCAGTTAGAACCCATTTAAACACACACATAAACTTACCAGACTCCGTTCGAAACATACTAGTAGAAAACACAAATATAGTAACTTCATCCACCTGTAAAAAAAGATGAAAAAATAATGGGAGCCCTAATAATAAAAAAAGAAAAAGCCAACTCTTAACAATATTAACTACGAACAAGGCCACAATGTGTTAACCGTATTCGGAAATTAAAAACATCTCTATAACACACTAAAACATACACATAATGCACACACTCAATTAAGCTGAAAAACTGAATCATCCTTGATAATGGCTAAAGGTATAGCCGAAAGCTGTTGGAACTATAAAACATTTGGGCAGTTTTTACACACTTTTGTCCAGAAAGGAAAGCTTTATATATATATATATATATATATATATATATATATATATATAATATATATAAACACTAATATTCCATAGTAATCACGATCCAATTCACCAGACCTTGAATTTGTAGGTCTGATGAATTGATCGTGATCCAATGTAATAAATTATATCCTTGCTCTGTCTTGGACATTCAGCTGTAGCTGGATTCTATCCTCTTAGAAATTATATATATATATATATGTATATATACGAGAAAAACTTTCTGGCACGACACAGAGAGCCAACTTTCCTTGCGGTAGATGGAGCTATTGATTCAATCTATTGGCAATTCTTGCAAATAATTGACGGATTTTAATGACAGAAAGAAAAGAAGAAAGAAGGAAAGATAGAAATGTTTAACGTCTCCTGACAATACCTCATAAATAATGAACTATTTCGTTTTGACTGTGTGGAAAAACCGAAACGCATATCAGTGACGTGACGTGGTTTCAGTGAGAAAATGAATGAAAGAAAGAAAGAAGGGAAGAAGATAAAAGATGTTTAGCAGCTGTTTCATTGAAGCATATGATTTTTATTGCAATATTTTGTTAAAGTTGTTAAACTCAAATATTTAATGATGCGTTAGGGAAATTTCTACGGAGATTTTTATTGTCATAAAACCCTCAATGAGCTTATTCAATCATTAACTGAAGAAGTAAGATTGAAGATTCATCAGAAATTTCAAATAGGTAAACCGTGAAATTTTCATGGGCTAAAAGTAGTAAAATGAATAACCTTCGTTAATTATTCAAGGAATTATACAAATTTAAACTTTTCTATGCTTAAAAATCGATATACGATTTCACCATTGATTTTAAGATTCAATTTGAAGCAATCGAAAAAGATATTTACAATGTGAAAAATATAAAGTAAATGACTACGCAGGGAATAAAACTGGCTTTACCTAAGTAACTAGTATTATTTTTATCTCATTTCACATCAAATATCCCACCTTTAATCTCTATCTATAAAAGGCAGGATGTGTGTGTGCGCATGCGTGTGTAACGAATGCACGGCCGCAATTTTCGACGGATTTGCACCAAAATTTACATACACATACTCCAAGTTAGCAGGAAGGCCAAGGCCGACTTTGCATTTCACCACTCACATCGATAGTGGAAATAATCGAATTTTTCATGCTTCTACGGCAATTTTCATGTAGTTTGCGGCCATTTTCTACTGGCCAGAGTGAGAGTCTATAGCTGGCTGCCACGAATAGACAGGAAGATTCTATTGGCCAGCGTGAGAGCCAACAGCTGACTGACACGAATGTTAACTAGCATGCTAGCTTGCAAAAAAAAAAATCGATAGCTGCATTCGTCACAAGTGGGAAAAATTTAAATCTGCATGGCACTTTTACTCCAATTGGCTCATTCGCTTGCTTAAACTCAACGTTGATTCTGATTCCGCAGAACTGGGTTGGGTGTGAAAAAGTATTTGTTGTTAACATTCTTTTTTCATTCGGTTTTTCCAGTTATGAGTCTTTTTTTAAAGCTGATCGTTTTGTGTTCATTTTTGTTTAGTTCTTTTTTCGTAACAGATTTAATGTTTCGTATAGAGCTTAGAAAAAATTCGCAGTGTGAGATAGGCAAGAAGTAAGGCATGTATCAACATCAGCACAGCAAAGGGCACTCCTTTAAAGGCAAGGAAGGGCAAAAATATTTTAAGTCAAGTGATAGCGATTGCTGTATAAGTCGTACGATTTTTGAATCAAGCACGGGCAACGCCGGCCATGCTGCTAGTATTTAATATTATATTATTTTTACCTCATTTCACATCAAATATTGCACCTTTAATATTAAATTTAGCATTTAAAGCGTGGATATTTGCTGTTAATTCACCCCCCACAAATATTAATCCACACCAAAATAAAGAGAATTTATATTTACTAAATTTCACACCAAATTTTCCCAGAACGAAGCCCTTCCATTGCATTCTGGTTGGCGTGGCCTTTGCGATCGCCCCAAATATGGCGGACACGGGAGTGCCTTTTTAAAGGATGGGATTTTACGTTCGCCCTCACCGCGATAAACAAGCCAAAAACAGATTTTAGAAAATGTTTTTTTAATTGAAAAAATATCCGTGTAAGAACCTCGAATATCATCCACACTTACAAAATGTGAATATCTCCCTCATTTTTGGTATTTTGGGAGTTGTTTTGGAGGGTTGAAGTTGTTGGGAGGCAAGCTAAACAAACCTTTATTTAAAATTTATAATTTCTTGGGGTGAATTAATATTTGCGATAAGAAACTTTACATTATTTGGGGTGAATTAGCAGAAAAGTTCGAAGAGGGCAAAGTTTTGAAGCCACTCGTAGTAAAGCACGCATCTCGTTACCATAGCAATGACATTTCCTGACGATAATGATACATCTGCTTAATTCGAATTATCCAATCATGGATTTTAACTAAATAGTATGTTTTTTTTTTAAAAAACGACGTTATTTTCTTTTCTTTTTTTTTCTTTACGTTTTTAATATTTCTGTTACTTCCATTAAAATAATTTACATATTTTGTATTTATTTTTTCCATTAATTTTAATTTAGACACGAACGGGCGCGTCCATCAGATGATTCATCACTACTTTTTTTTTTCTTTTTAATAAGTAAAACTTTCAAAACTATTTCTTTTTTTTGTATGCGCTGTTAAGTAAACTGTCGAAATGTAACTGAAAATTATTAAAGTAGCAATTAGGGAGAAAGGTTTTTATTAAAAACTACTGGACCATTCGACCTTAATAGGAAAGTTTAAATCAACGGCAAAATTCTGACGGCAGACAACATTTTTCTATGAAATTTATCCGTTAGTTGCTAAGAGCAATACATAGCAAAAAAGAATCGTTATATTTCTTATTATAATGATGCCGATATAATTTTTTTATACTTACCTGGAGCTATAATTCGCCTCATTTTAGATATGAGAACTTGCTCAGCCCTGGGGATTCCAACCCCGAGGAAGCATCTTCCTCATCACACGATCGATGTAATATCGATGCCAGCGTGACAGTGGTCGCGGAGGATGGGGAAAAATCAGTTTTTGTCCTTGGCCCATATGTATAAATATGTGTTACTGTTCTCCACGTTAAATGACCTTGTATCACACTCAGCCTTGGTGGTGGTGGTGGTGGTGGTGGTGAGGGTGGTGGTGGGGGGGATAAATATACCTGGAGTACACCGGGGATGAATCAAACATATTAAGCCCAACTCTCAGAGGAGCTTCCTTCCAGGCAGTAATTATTCGTGAAAGGGCTGGAAGTGCCGAGAAGGTTTGGGTAGTTTTTTCACAGTGTTGGCGTTAAAGCCTCTTTAAATTTTGACTTTATGTCCTTGAGGACACATGACACAGGAGAATAAAGGGTTCGGTTCGAAATTCCAATCACCTGAAGAAGGCCAGAGCCTACAACGGCCGAAACGTTGTGAATATGGCAATGAAGATGAGGATAACAGTCCGAATAATGTAAATAATAATTGAATTAGTTTAAAACTTATGCCTAATTAAACAACGAAGTTAATTAACATTCGTCTTTTTCTTCTAATTTGTACCATTCTCTTTGGGATGTGGGAGATCAGGGCTCTCCACAACTTCCTGTCTTTTGAGTTAGTTTTGTTATTTTTCTATCTCTCATAATACCCGTTCTGTTATCCATTTATACAAGATCGTTAGGTAGGTAATTCGCCGTTTTTCTCAGCCTCTCAGTCATTTCCTGTGAGTTTCAAATTCTCCAAACCCTCTTTCCTCATGAAGTGTCCTAGAAATTTCAACTATCTTATCCGATTCGAAACATAAGTGTACTTTTTGTTTTCATTGTTTTCTAAAATTTCTTCGTTGCTTACATGTTCAGTCCATGGTATTTTCAGCATCCTTCTGTAGAACCACATTTCTGTTGCCTCAAGTCTCTTCTTCACTATGTGGAGATTGTCACGCATTCACTGCCATATAGGAGGACCGATATAACGGAATGGTACTCTTTTTCTTTATTTTAACGAGATTTTTCAGTTTCTTAATACTTTGCTTGGCGTTAGGAAGGCATCTTTCTCTATTCCAGTGTGCCTTCGGATTTCGCTGTCGTATTTTCCGTCACCTGTTAAAGCGCTTCTTAGATATTTCAAATTTTGTACTTGTTTAATTTTGGTATTTCCAATTTGTAATTAGCATGCTGGGCTGTTTTACTAGTCAAAAATTAATAATGGATGAAATATATTTTATTTTTACTAAATAGAGGAAAGGATTCTTTTACATTACAAAATGAAAATACAAGCGCATACGTGCGACATATATACGCATGCGTGTATCTGCAAATGACGTCACGCGCAGACGCAGTTCTGCCTACTTTATTACGACAACAGCTGAACATTTTTATCCCGTCCATCACTCATGAAGTATAAAGTGGTTGTAAGATATCAAGTTGTTTCCATTAACTTATAAAACCCTCACCCACCTGAGATTTTCACAAGGATAGGATATATCTCATTTCGCCATCTCATACGATCAAGTGCTGTGACCAGAGCCCCTAAAAACAAACTCCTTCAGTTAGTTAATAGCTCAGTTAGTAAATACTAGATTTATTGAATCAATTGCTAGGCATGCTGTTAGGAAAATTGGTTCACTGTGTCGTGCCAGTCAGTTTTTCTCTCCAGATTCTATCTTACGCATTTATAAATTTACCAATCGTCCAGGCATTCAATATTCCTTTCACATCTGGTCTAGGTCAGCGGTCGCCAACCTTTTGAATTAATGGACCAGTAAATGTAGAATTTTAAATTTGGCGGACCACTAATAAGAATTTAGAAGAATTTAGAAAATAGTAAATATATTTATAATAATTTTTAATTTATGAATTAATGTAATATTATATTATAATATATTTATAATAATTTTTTTTATAATAATTTTTCGAATAATCGAAAAACTTTTATCAATATGAAATGCACCCATGAAACGTAACAAAGTTATAGTGTAATTACTTAAATAAAACAAATTGAAAATTTGAGGTTTGCAAGTCATGTTAGGTTATACTATGGCTGGATAATGTCACATTTGTGTACTTATGTACTTGTGTTTAATTCAAGATTACGTAAGGTCTTAAACATCAATAAGGTCTTGAAAATCAATAAGGTCTTGAACATCAATAAGGTCTTGAAAATCAATAAGGTTTTGAAAATCCATAAGGTCTTGAAGATAAATAATGTCTTGAAATCAATAAGGTCTTGAACATCAATAAGGTCTTGGAAATCAATAAGGTCTTGAACATCAATAAGGTCTTGAAAATCAATAAGGTCTTGAACATAAATAATGTCTTGAAATCAATAAGGTCTTGAACATCAATAAGGTCTTAAACATCAATAAGGTCTTGAACATAATACGTTTTGTTACTCATCATTTTTGTATCTGAAGCTTCATAAAAATTGCAATAATGTCCCAATTTTTCTACGGACTATGAAAACTTTTGCACGGACCACCAGTGGTCCGTGGACCACCGGTTGGCAACCACTGGTCTAATGCTTCTGCCATGTTTTTAAAGGTTCTTGATAAAATCCTAAGAAGAATCTGCAATGTCATCGGTCTGGTGCCGGCATCTCGGCTTCAGTTACATTCACACCGCCATAATGTAGTTTCCTTGTGTGGTTTTTAATAAATATTTCCATTGTAATTGTTCTGGCGAGATTTCCTATTCGGTACCTGAAAAGACGCATGGTCCAGTGGATAAAAGGGTTGGTTGGATCCAGTGACTTGACCCAAAGAGTTGTGAGTTCAATACCTGGTTACGGCAGTGGTGAACAAAAACTTGGAGAGAGTGGAGTTAAAGGGAGATAACTAAGACATCCGGAAGGGGCACGGCACGTGGAACTAGAACAATCTACCCCGGTGGACGAAGCGAAGGGTTCAGTTCGAAATTCCAGTCACCTAAAGAAGGCCGGAGTGTACAACGGCCGAAACGTCGTGAACATGACAATAAAGATGAAGACAACAGTCCGAACAGTGTAAATCATTAAAATACCTAATCTCGGAGATATAAACAGATATTGGCACTTCAACTTTAGGAATTTATGCGCAGTACTAGATTGGCAGTTAGGTTTCATCCTTTTGCAGTTGAAATGGCTGAATGTAACCAATTATGTTAAAAATTTCTTCTCTCGCACTTCTCGCTTGTAAAATTCTCTTCCAGCCTATTGCTTTCAAGTGAACTTTTATCTCCTCAAAAATTTAAATGCAATGTCAATCGTTACCTTCTGTATTCTTAGTCCTTGTCCTTGTGTTGCTATCTTTCCGTAATAGTGTTTTTCTCATATTCTCTAACACTCAGTAACCTCCCTTGCATCTTAGTGGCTTTATTACCTTCCTTGGGCGAAATAATTAAAAGAATATAATAGAGATATTAGCAATAATTTATCTAATCACATTTTTTTAAGCGTTTCACCCCAAGCAAGATGGGAAGCCACTAGCACGCAAGGGGTTACAGAGAGTTGGTGCGAGAGCAAAGAGGAGTGATAGAGGAAAGGATGAAGAGAAGGATAGGGGATAGACCAAGGCATCTGCAGACGTCGATTGACATTACATTTGAATAGTTGGAGATTATAACTATCTAGGAAATAGGAAAAGGGCCAGCAAAATGAAAGAATAACTAATAATAACAGCAAAAGAAATAATAATAACAGTAACTTAAATAATAATAAAAGTAACAGAAATAATAATAATAATAACAGTAAAAGAAATAATAACAGTAACTGAAATAATAACAGCAAAAGAAATGATAATAACAGTAACAGAAATGATAACAGTAACAGAAATAATAATAATAACAGTTAATAATAAAAATAACAGAAATAATCATAAAAATAACAGAAATAATAATAAAAATAACAGAAATAATAATAACAGTCACAGAAATGACACGAACAGAATTAATAGCTGTAACTGAAATAATAGCAGTAATAGAAATAATAATAATAGTAATGGAATACTATTATAGAATAGATAATAACTGTGACAGAAAGAATAAAATCTATAAAAAATAACATTATTCTGTAGAAACCAACTACACAAAAATCACAAACTAAATAAAAAATTATTAGAAACTTCATATATAGATACATGTCATCTGTGAATTAAAACAAACAAATTTAACTTATCACACATCATAATAAAACTTTAACATGATCATCATCAACAATTTACTTATAAAAATCAACGAGGCCCTAGACAACAAATATATCTCAAGGACAATCGAATTATATATTTCAAATGCCTTTGACAAGGTGTGGCATAGAGGGTAACTGCACAAACCCTCTAGCTATGGAATCACTCGAAAAGTCTTCTCGATTATCAAATCCTTCCTATCGAGCAGGTCATTAAAGGTCAACGCAGATGTTCCACCAAATCTTGCTTCTCGGTCCAATTTTCTTTCTACTTTGCAGAAAGGATCTGCTGAAGAATGTACTCCGATCATTTGTGAAAATCTATGCTGAAGATACAACGGTACATGGGTGCACTTCCAAAACTATAGCTGACCAGAGCTTAGTAGCTGATCTCTTTTTTGACCGAGCTTTAACAGCTCAGTAGGAGAAAACACTGACTTATCATATTCAATGTCTTGAAAACCAAATTAGTGACGTTCCGTCATTTACCTTTCGCAATGCCTTTGTGCACTTATTAGAACTTACTCTCAACCCAAGCTAAAGATACTGGAAAAATGGTCGGATCCTCATACCACTCCAGTAAGTATCTGACTCCTCCAGTTCTGCTCTACCCTTATGAGAGACAGATCAGACTAAAAATAGAGTACTGCTGCCATATATTGGCAGGAGCTGCACAGCCTTCACTTTCCAGTCTCGATAAAGTTCAAAAGTGTCTCGTTCTTGTGGGAGATAAATTATTTGCCATTCTACAACTCCTTTCTCCAAGACGAAATGTTATCTGATAAATGGCAAGTTAATCGGCCTGATGATGTAGTGTTTGTGTAACCAATGTATGAGTAGTTTAAATTTTTATTATTATTAGAGACATTTTCCAGCTGAGTAAGCAAATTTATAAACAACATTCGATTGACGAAATTTTGAATAATTTAAAAAAAAAAAAAAAATAGAAACTAAAAGGGATTATCAGAAATTCGGAATTAATTTAACTGCTACTAACTCAATAAGGCTTTTTATATGTATGGCAAACAAGTGAAGAAGTTTGTAATTGTAATGCAATTGCTTACTATATTCTATAATGCCAGTTTGATAGAAAAGTCACCATAGTAGGAAGAACAAAAGAGTCTTATATATATATATATATATATATATATATATATATATATATATATATATATTATATATTATATATATATATATATTATATATATATATTATTATAAAATACATATATATATATATATATATATATATATATATATATATATATATATATATATATTATTATTTTTTGTTTTATAGTCAGCGTTGCTGTCCTTATACAATTTTTACGCAGTTTTCTCTTATGACAAAAATCCTAATGTATTTATTATACGTTAAAAATGACCTAGAGAAAACAGAATATCTGCTTGTAGTATAATAGTTATAAATGCGGTAAATTAAAATCGCCGATTCAATTTGAAATTCCGGCCTAAATTGTTGCGTTCACTTTCGCATAAACCCTTGGGAAACGCATAAATCTATCCATTCTCTCCCCGGCCTAACTTATGGATTAAATAGCAGAACAAACTGGACCCTCTAGCCTTGGGTAACAGCCAGTCTAGAAGAACAACAATTCTGAAATGCAAACAACGGAGAAGGCGTCGAACAAAGCGCTCCACTATCTTTCCCAAGAAATCATGTCAATTCCAATATAAGAAAGAATTGGAATCTTGGAGAAGGACTACTCTGAATTCAGACCGTAGAGAAGGCAACTGGAAACGACTCTGCTAACTTTTCCCAACAAATCATGGTAGTTCCAATATAAGAAGGAAAAGAAATATTAGACAAGAAGTCCAAACAGCGAAGAAGGCGACGGACAAAACTTTCCACTATCTTTCCTAAGAAATCATAGCAGTTTACATTTAATAAAGAACAGGCAGCTTTGACAAGGACTACTCTGAATAACAGACCGTGGACTATTTGCCCATAGCTAGCGCCCTAACAGGTGCTACCACTTAAAAAATCTTACATTGTAAAAATCTTTTCTAGCTTTAAATAAGCTGCAAAGGGTTGATAAGCCGTAAGAAACGAATCAATCTTTTTAATTTGTGTGAAAATTGTCTGGTATGCACTGCCATTTCGGAAAATAGACCTACCATAGACCCTTGTGCAAATTAATCAAAACAACCGCTTTAGTTTCTGTTCTTTCACCACACGGTCAGTTTTAGACCCACTGGAGTGGCAGGGTGTCATCGATTTCTATTTTTTCCTCAGATTAGGTCATTTGCAGCGGTTTGCAGTAATATAAATCTATTTTCGGTGTGTATGATGAAATTTGTTTGGCCTTGAAAAATATTGAGTCATCCGAGATTGCATCAGAAATATTGTCTCGACTGTCGATTAGTTGTCCAACGGCTATTGTCTGCAATGGACATTACTCTAAAGAAGCGTACGAAAATTATAACGCTGCATGAACACACTGGCAAACATTACCAGAGAGCAAATCAAAGTATTATAGACTGGACCGGAAACTCTCGTGATATAAATTTAATCAAGAATCTGTAGTCGATCTTCAAGGAACGACTTCGTGGAATGGATATACGAAGTACTAACATGTGCAAAGGGTCATGTTTCATTGGAAAAATACGAAAAAAAAGTAAATACACAAGAAAATGTTAGCATTGATCCGTTTCGATTGTGAATTGATAAGATGTCCCAATCTATAGGTACCATAGCGAAGAGTTCATCCGAACAATTACCATAAAAGTATTTATAGAAAAGCCATTACACACACGCACGCACGCACACACACACACACACACACACACACACACACACACACACACACACACACATACATCTATATAAACATATATAAATACATATATACACATATATATAAATACATATATACACATATATATATACATATATATACATAGATACTATACATACATATATATATATATATATATATATATATATATATACTATTCTTAAAAAAATAATACAGCTCAAAGAATGCTCAATACAGAGTAGAGCAAATATAATTTATTCGAAAAATTATAACATATGTTATAAGATCACTACGAAAATAGCCATTTTGTTTCAACACTTCTGCTGTCTTATCAAGTGATGGTGTCATCACTTGATAGGACACCAGAAGTGTTGAAACAAAATGGTTATTTTTGTAGTGATTTTATAACATATCTATGTTATAATTTTCGAATAAATTATATTTGCTCTACTCTGTATTGAGGACTCTTTTAAGAATAGTATTTTTGGTTTTTGGAATTTATTCCGTATACACCAATCCTATACTTGGATATTATTTGGATTGAGGAATCGGAGAGTCGAGTTCGAATTTCACTCAAATCCATTACATTCACTTACCTGCTAATACCCTTGGGAAAGTTATGAATCCTCTTCTTCTCCCTCCAGCTATGGGTAAATAGCAAATTTGGGTTCTATAGCCTTGGATGGTAACTGATCGAGGAGAAGACTAACTCTGAATTCAAAACCTGCGGAGTGTCGTTTGGGGAAAGTCCTTTTATTCAGCTCCCCAAGTGTGGTTGCTTCTGGACGAAGCCTTCGCCATTATAATCAAATCATATGTGATCGTGTCTGGCTGTCGGTTCCTAGGAACTGAGCTGCTTGAACCTCATACGTCGAATACGACGGGAGTGTCTGCTATATATATATATATATATATATATATATATATATATATATATATATATAAACATATATTGTTAAATATAACAGACAATGAATGTCTATTATGTTCTATCATGAGCCGTTCTAAATTCCCTATATTTTGTCTTAATTTCGGATGAAAAGACAAAAATTTTCCAACATTTGGATATTTTTTATTAAGCTGTTCCTTGATCTAAGCTTTCAACTCACATGAGCCATCTTCAGAGTGGTTATGAGAACATTCAGACAAAGATATTCGCCATCAAAGATGATATTCTATTATGTTGTCATACAAGCTTGCTATGCGACGACAACGGTCTACGAATAGCAGACGCAGGTCTCCCGTAGACTTAACTGTCACTTTTCTGATCTTAGTTCTATTAAACAATATTTCTTAGAAAAACATAGCCATGTACTTAATATTAGATAGATATTATATGATAACACAACAATACTCGCAAATACACACAGTAAAAAGAATCTTCAGATATTGGACGCCATCTATATTAAAACGAAGCAACCCGCACTCAATAAAATTAAATTTCAAACTGGTTACAACAAATTACATTGCATCTAGACATATGGTTCTGTTGTTAATATTTTGGTTTCTGACATGGTATGACGTCATAGAACCGCATATTGAACTTACGAACTGTGTCTGCAACATTATTTAAATGATGATCTGCTTCCCAATATATATATATATATATATATATATATATATATATATATATATATATATATATATATATATATATAAAAAGAAAGAACAGTAAGATATAAAATCCGGTGTTCTTATAGATATTTTTTTTTTACAAATTCGGGGTTTTAGCCTCTATTTTTGAAACATGGTTGAAACTGTGTAGCGAAAAAAAATATTTTAAATCAATTAATTTATAATATATATATATATATATATATATATTTCAATTTGTCATCTGTTAATCTTCATAAGTTAGTGGACAAGTCAATATTGGTCTAATGACTTTTTTTATCTACTTTTGGTCTAAACTAATTTGAATTGAAATTATTTAATAATCTCTAATTATTTTTTATTTTATTATTATTATTTTTTAATTGAATTCACAACAAGTAAGGCATTAAAGCCACTAAGATACAAGGTGTTACTGGGTGTAAAAGAATTAGAAAATGGAAATATTACTAAAGAGTGAGAACAAAAGAAGAGTCACCAGGAAGACTGTAGAGAGCGATTGATATTCATTTAAATTTTTGAAGATTAAAGTTGACTGAGAATCATGGAACAGGAAGTGAGTTCCACAAGCGAGAAATGTGAGAGAAGAAACTGTTATTATCGAACTCTTACTTATTTTCTTAAAACCCTCTTTCGCTTTTGCTATAATTATATTATTTCGTGCATTCATTCCAAACTTCGCGCATTGCGCAGTAATCAAGATATGTGAAGCTTCCGCACCGCATGACTACTCGAGGTAAACGTATGTAAACAAATCCCGTAATGGCGGACATTCTGTGTACGCGACGAGAAAGAAGTCGAATTTACATTCTCCATAACTTCTAAACGGTAATCGAGCGCAATGTTTTAATGTCATTTTCGAAATAACCAGACAATTTCACACCAGAATGGTACATTCTCAATACCGCGGGCTTTTGGTGCTTATACTGTAAATTAACCGAAACATCAATGATAATTATTTTTCTCTAGAAAGTCAATATACTTCTTCTTTACTAATATTTTTGTACAGTCAAATTAATAAATGGGAAACAAATGAATACGCAACAGTGTATGTTAATCACTCTGTCATCAGGGATGCCTTTTTACCAAGATTTTAGGGGGTTTTAATTACAGAAGGGATCTTTTCTCCAAAGAAAAAAAAATTGACTTTCCGCCATTTCTAAGGCAGTTGCTTATACGCATGCTCTTTTGTTGGGAAAATGGCTGCGGTATCTTTAATGAAAAATGACTTGCCTTTTTTTAGTAGTGCAGCCCGCCTTATGATGTAATGTATCTCATACGACCCACTGTTTGAAAAAGGTTGCCCATAACTTATATATAGCATGCGTATAGTGCTATATATGTTACATAGACTGTCATTTTGTATAGGTTGAAAATCTTTTATCCGAAATTCATGCGACTGGAAGCGTTTCGGTTTTCAGATTTTTTTTTTTTGATTTTGAAATACAGGCGATTCAATTTGTATAGAGCATCTATAAAATGGGGCAGCTTCGCAATGGAACTCAAGTATAAACACGATATTCCTTTACATTTCATAACACAGCTTATACATATACCTGACGGTATTTTTATAAAAATAATATATACCCTCAAAGTATTTTTATAGAAAATTTTATAAATTTTGTTTACATACAGATACAGATAATGACGCTAGTCATATAATGCTCACATGGATTGTTAAGTGGTGAAATTGAGATCTAACGTAAAAATATTGTTTTGTACTTTCTGTATGTGTACAAAAAAACATGATTATTACTTACAAAAATATATAAATGCAACTCCAAATTCTACTTCTACATCAGGTGTGAATAACTGGAGGGAGAGGGTACATCATCGATGACATCACTGTAAGTGTGAGAAAGAAAATTCTGTAAGCTATCAGTCTCTACCAATGATATATGATTTTGATTAAAATGCATACAGGTACAGTATTTGTATAAAAACAAAACAGATTCTGATTACAGTTAAATGCAATGAAAACTGAATAAAAGTACGCATTTTATTTGTAAAGCTACAACACAATAATCATGCTATGAGTAGCCATGTTGCTTTTTGAAATTTTCCGTTTGTGGCAAATCATAGTTTGGTTTGGTTTGGTTTGTTTAGTTTTACGGCATATCAACCTCAATGAGTTATTTAATGCCGAAAAGTTTTTTTTTTATTGTTGGTAATGTTTTTTTCAGAAACATATTGTTGGTAATGTTTTTTTCAGAAACATATTGTTCGTAATATTTTTTCAGAAACATATTGTTCGGAATATTTTTTTCAAAAATGTATTGTTGGTAATGTTTTTTTTCAAAAAATGCATTTCTGGTAATAATTTTTTCTTCAAAAATGTATTGCTAGTAATAATTTTTTTCTTCAAAATTCATTGCCGGTAATAATTTTTTCCTTCAAAATTCATTGCTGGTAATATTTTTTTACAAAAATGTATTGCTGGTATTAAAACTTATTTTTATACTTTCATAACGTTTTGGCTCCAGTTTGGGAGTTAACTATTTGCCCATAGCTGGGACCCTTACCCTCGGCTCAGGGTGGACATGGGAACATCGGCAATTAAGAGTTGGTTCCACGCTCCTCAAAACCTACTGGTCAGAAGCCTTCCTGTCGGATGTACTTTATCGTCTTAGGACGCGGATGTAGTTTATCGTCTTACCCAGAACGCCTCATTTGGGGGGCGGGGTCTTATCTCTCTGCAGAGGTGCAGTCGGCGTATTCTGAAGCCCCAGCCGACAGTGTGGGTGGCAAGTCAATGTTAGCCACTGAAAAAACTTTCGGATTTTGGAGGTTTTTGGATTTGAGATTTTCAGATAAAGAATACTTAGCCTCTATAATAAAACCTAGTACATAAGGCTGTACTAGGTTTTAGCAATGTGTATCTGTGTATGTCCAAAAGATTATATTGGTTCCTGGCAAATAAGGCCATTTTTCTGCTACTACCCGGTATCATCAGCGGTAAGGTAAAACTGGGAAAGTCGCTTGCTGAGGTGCTCATCCATTCATTTCTCTCCCTATCAACCGGTGCAAAACAGTAGTTGCAAGACCTTTTCATTAGGATATCGGTCGATGGGACAAAACGCATACACACACACACAGACACGCAGATAATGCAAATAGATCTAAAAGAAATGCTTGTGTAGCTAATAAGTATTTCATTGATTTGACTGATTTGTTTTTTACGGTTTATCAACCCCTTTGGATTTCGAAATTAATTTCGATTATTCCCAATTTTTTTCCACGTTAACACCATTCGTTGCAAAAAATCACATAACAAAATGGGCGAAAACAATCGCACTAATGAAAACTTGGGAATCCAAAATTTCTATAGCATGAGATATTTAAAGTTAGAGAGTTAGGTCCCTTTAATTGAAAAAGTGGTACACATTGACATTATGCATATATTTAATTAATTCATCGAGTCTGATAGAAACCTCAACAGAATGCAGAAAGAACTGGACGGCCGTTTCGTCCTATATTTGGGACTCATCAGCAGTGCGCATCCACTACCGAGAATTGAAACCCTGACAGTTAGGTTGTTAAGCAAACATCATACCAACTGTTCCAATGGGCCTCGGTGACGAAGAGATTGTGAATCAGACTCAACATAGCGCCGCTCGTTCACATATTCCGTGATGGAACTCTTACTGAGTTCTCTGTAACCATAGGACTGTGCCCCCTGGAGCCACGATAACTCTCACCAAAAAACACTCTAGAGCATTAGAAGCCGGTTCAAACAATGGAAACGGCCGTCCAGTGCTTTCTGCATTCTGTTGAGGTTTCTATCAAACTCGATGAATTAATTAAATATAATTATCAAATCCTCCTAATAATTAATATATATATATATATATATGTGTGTGTGTATGTGTGTGTGTGTATGTTTAAATCTACACTCTTGTGCAATTTAATTGAAACAAAACGAATAATTCCGTTATTATTTACTTTTTTCGTATTTTTTCCAATGAAACATGACCCAGTGTACTTGTTAGTGCTTCGTATGTCCATTCCACGAAGGTTGACCACAGATTCTCGATTGGATTTAAATCAGGAGAGTTTCCGAGCCCATCTATAGTACTTTGATTTGCTTATTCGTAAGGCTTGCCAGTGTGTTCGTGCAGCGTTACAATTTTCGCACGCTTCCTTGGAGTAAGGTTCATCACAGACAATGGCCGTAGGACAACTAATCGACAGTCGAGTCAATAGTGTCTGGGCGTGATAAAAATCTGATGCCATCACGGATGACGCAATATTTTTCAAGGCCATATTTAATCTTACGCCCCGAAAATAGATTCCTATTACGGCACACCACTGCAAATGACCTAATCTGAGGAAAAAATAGAAATCGATTACATCCTGTCATTCCAGTGGGTCTAAAACTGACCGTATCGTGAAAGGAAGGAAAGTAAAGCAGTTGTTTCAATTAATTTGTACAGTGGTGTATATACAGTATTAATAATAAATATACACTTTTTTTTAATTGTTTGGTACAAGTCATGTATAAGCTTCATATATATCAAATAAAGGTAATGTATCGTTTATTTCTGTTTCATTTGTAAGTTCCATTGTATGTTCGATGTTTAATTTATTTACACTTTTACTCTAGATTCTTTGTTTTGTACGTTTTATCAACTCGAGTTATTTAAACATAGGTAATATTTTCTTTATAAGATTGTAAGAATTTTTCTTTTGGTGATATAATGCTTTTGTGAAACAAGTCTTACTAATTAACCCATAACTGGAGGAAGAAGATGTGAATTCATACCTTTCCCAAAAGTATTTGCACGTCAGTGAATACAACGAATTCAACGGGAATTGGAACTCAGCTCTCCGATTAACTATTCTGAGCCATTATTCATTAGCCCTCCAGCACAACCAAGCTCACAATACCTGATATTTCATGTATACCAGGCTTAACGTTGCTTAACTTCTGTGATCGTACGAGAACCGGTGTTTCAACATGGTGTAGCCATACCACCCGCATATCCAAGCTTACAACACCTGGCATTCCGAAGCCGTCACCCCTCTAGGTACTGACCAGGCTTGACGTTGCTTAACTTCTGTGATCTTACGTGAACGGGTGGTTTATTTACAGTCATTTATTTTGAGGAAATACATATTATCAAAGCCTCAGCAATATGTCGGAAATATGTTGTTTAGGCAAAATATTTTGGAAAGGACAAGTCTCTGTCTCTTTCTTTCTTTCTCTCTCTCTCTCTCTCTCTCTATCTATCTATCTACCTCTCTCTCTCCCTCTCTCTGTCTGTCTGTCTGTCTCTCTCTCTCTATATATATATATATTGCTACAAAGGTCATTTTTAGCGAGTACATGGTTTATAGTAATAAGACTTAATGCCAGATTGAAAAATCCATTTAAACAAAAAAATGTGTTTATATTTCAGGCATGAAAAAAAAAAGAAGCAGATATAATTTCGAGGAAATAGCGAAGAGAGATGTTCATTCCTTAAGTAATCAATTGAACCGTGATTTACCATGACGGTCTCCCGTGGCTAAATTGGTAACGGCACGCTTCGGCTATAAGAGTTGTTTCCTTAATGGGGAAAAGGGGAATCAGAATCGTTTGCTGTCGAGATTTTTCTTTAGAAGTTCTCGATCTAAGCCGGTTGATATTAATTTCATTGGTTAAAAAAGAAAAAAACCCAGAAATGTCAACTCAAACACATGTATACAAAATATGTATATATATATATATATATATATATATAGATAGATAGATAGATATATATATATATATATAGATAGATGATTAAATATTAGTGGTAAATATACACATAATATGCAATCATATATCTAAAATATATAAATATATATATATATATATATATACATACATACATACATATATTATATTTGTATATTATAGCTTTCATTTACTCTGACATTCGTCCCACACTCTCATACATACACTCTCTCTAAATTTTATTTTTTATTCCCGGAGTTGCTTTTTGTGTTTTCTTTTTGAATTTGTTGGTCTGATTGAATTGGATTGTATTTACGATTCCAATGGAATAACTTATGACCATGGAATATTAGTGTTTAAGCCTTTTTATTATATATATATATATATATATATATATATATATATATATATATATATAGCTGGCCACTCTTATTCGAGGATAACAGAGCTCACGTATGGTTTATACTGCAACTATGCTGAGCAGACTTTAGTTACAGTTTCTGGGAAAGAGCGTGTTATCTAGCGTGATCAACAATTTGAACAAGCACTCGGTCACGATGACTTGTGACTTCGTGCTAGCACACCTATTGACGGTTCCTATCCAAGGGTTCCGTCTACCCAATTTCACCTACAAGGCTTGGGTGAACCCCTGATATGGTTTTCCGGCACTTTCCAAAGGTGCTCCAATTCGATAACATCAGGAAGTCTCCTTTCTGACAAATCGACCATGGTGAGATTTGAACCCGGGTCTCATGGTCAGAATATGAACATTCTAACGACTCGACCACGTGCCCATAATATATATTGGAGTTGGTTTTTGGGCAGTTCAGCATTCTTCTTTTTTTCAATGAAATTATCCTGTTTCTTAATACTTTGCTTAGATTTTGGAAGGTGTCTTTGGCTATTCCAATTCGCTATCGGCGGTTGGTGTCATATTTTCCATTCTCTGTTAAAACACTTCCCAGATTTTTAAACTTCTGTACTTCGAAGTTGGTTTCTTGGGCTGTTCAAAACTCTTCTTCTTTTTTTTAATGAAATTTTCCTGTTTCCTAATACTTTGCTCAGCTTTTGGAAGGCATCTTTCGCTATCCTCATGCGTTTCGGGTTTCAGTGTCGCACTTTAACACTTTAAAACACTTCCCAGATATTTAAATTGTTGTACTTGCTTGATTTTGTTATCTCCAATTTGTAATTCGCACGTTGGGCTGCCCATTTTGCTGATAACCATCCATTTTGTTTTTTTACAATTGATGCTTAGTCCTTTCTTCTAGCTTTCCTTTACTACCTTCTGTAGGAGGCCCTGTAGTTTCCTTTCTGTGTTTGCTATCAACATTTGCCATCAGCACTTCTAATGTGTTTAAGATCGTGGCCGCTAATAATGTATCCTTGTAAGATATCTATATAGTTAATAGTATAATCAATAATATTTATATCATAATTTCAGAGATATTAATACTGTAGAAGAAAGATATAACCTCAAAGGCGAAACAAGAAAAAGAAATGTCGGGAACGCAGCGTTGGAAATTGCGTATAAGTTGAACAGAAATCCTAAAATAATCAGGAAAGAAATTTAAAACATTACCAAGATAAACACCAGAAAGTAACAGGTCTTAAGAATGTCACACAAAGAGCTCGGATGAAAATGAAGAATAACAAGCAAGAAAAGTGGATTGACGAAGAAAAGAACATTTGAAGAAGCCAGTGTCGTGTCAGCGTAAACAGTGAGAAAAAAGACAGATGAGTAAGAACATTGGCTAAATTCGCGACAACATACAAACTAGCACAATCGATAAAAATGGCGAATAACGCCACCATCCCCAATACCTGCGCGCGCATATTTTGAATATATACTTAGGGAATTTTTCTTACTAAGAAAACTTTCACAAATTTAAAACTAATCTTAATCGGCCGTAAATTTTTTGCAAGTGTTTCTTAAAACGTTCACCTTTATGGACCTTTGAAATAGTTCTCATGTCACAGGGAAACCCCCTGCATAAAATTTATTTTATACCATTATTAACCCTTTGAGCACTGGTAATCGCTTTACCGGTGGTAGAGATAAATGACTTAATGCCCAACCACCGGTTGAACGGTGGTAGAGATAAATGAATTAATGCCCAGCCACCGGTTGAACGGTGGTAGAGATAAATGAATTAATGCCCAGTCACCGGTTGAACGGTGGTAGAGATAAATGACTTAATGCCCAGCCACCGGTTGAACGGTGGTAGAGATAAATGAATTAATGCCCAGTCACCGGTTGAACGGTGGTAGAGATAAATGACTTAATGCCCAGCCACCGGTTGAACGGTGGTAGAGAAAATGACTTAACATTCGCCATAAACATTCTTGCCGTAGGAAAACTCGGTTCGGGAATTTTCGCCGTATGAAACTTCGCCGTATAGGATTTTTGCCGCAAGACAATTTAGCCCTTTTTTTCGATGCCCTTATTTCGAACGACCCTTTTGGAGTAATGTTCAATTTAATATGCGAAGTAACTTGTTATCAAGTATATATGAATGTCTTTTTCACAGGGTCAAACATTAGAAATGAAATTAAAAAGTAAACATTTATTTAAAAAATAAAAGACTAAATATATCAAATTAACAATGAAATAATTCAAAATATGTGCAGATTCCAAGCAATGCTTCGTGTTTTTGCGTTGGACTGTAATGAAGTATTTTCCGTCGAAGTCTTGCATTGATATCAAAATATATTTTCTTCATTTGTACTGCATCTCCTCGATCTAAATCACACTTTTTCTTTTTTGCTAATATCGCTTCCTTTTTCAAATAAGCAATTAGTTTCTACAAATTTGGGTGCATGTGAGTATAACTTCGCTTATTAAAATGTTTAAATCGAAGTAACAATAGTGTGAGCCAGATATACTTAATAAAAAGGTACTTCGTATATTAAAAAAAAAATGAGGCGAAATTGTATTACGTCAAAACTCCTATAGGACAAAGTTTTCTACGGCGAAAATTTCCAAGGCGAATTTTCCTACGGCAAAAATGTTTACAATGAATGTTCCTAGAACCGTTTATTTTTGTACTTGAAACAAATCCTAAAACTACTTTTATTTTGACAAATAATATAACTACTTTTTTTTTATATGCATTGTTATGAATAATCAAGAGTGTTCTCCTCTTGTTTTGTTACTCTTCTCTAGCTATTTCTGTTTACTGGGACTATAAAAGAACACTATACCGAACCTTGTATTCTCGGTTGAATAAAACTTTCTTAAAGCCTCCACCTGCATATTTTTGTCATTGCCTATATATTGCTCATCAAAATAATAAATGATTTTCGCGAAAAATCTCGTGATGAAAAATGGAGTCATGAATGAAAAAAGTTTAAGTGCTGCTCTAGAATAGTTAAATCGATTGAAAAATATTCTCTCTACACTGTTGGGTTTTGAAAGAAAGATAATTTTGCTTTTAAAGATTTATTTTCATTTTTTTAATTAGTAAATGATTTTTAATATTTTATATTATATTATTTTCCATTTTTACTGCACAGTTAAGTAAACACCCCAAAGTCATTCGCAAGTCGAGTGAAGTAGTGCATAAAAACTGATTTTTTGAATATTTTTAGTGATAAATATAAAACGTTTTTATTATTAAAGTTCACTCAATATAAGGCACAAGAGCCTCCCATGATAGAGCATTACTGAATGAGGTGTGTAATATGAATGTAAGGGGAGCTAGAAGGACGTGAAGATTAGGAGGATAAAGAGGATAAGTAACGATTGACCCTTGACGTGTAGAGATTAAGATTGTAGTGTTCAAAGAAACCTCCACGCGGGAGCTTGTTCCACAAATTAGTAGTTCTCGGGGGAAAATTGCATGAGTAGAACTTCCGCCTTACAATTGGAATACGGGTGAGATGTGGATGATTCTATTCCATGGATGTGGTATGGTGGGTTCTAGATGTAAATGGCTAAACTGGTGGAACTAAAGAATGGAGATCATCTTATTATTTACTTTAGAAATAGCGATAGTGTTGCGATATGGTAGCAGCTTTGCGACTGTGGGGTAAGAGGCTGCATAGTGGAAAAGACAGCGGACACGATTTTTTGACTTCATTAAGGCTAGAAAGTGAGGATTGAGTAAACATGGCAGTCATACTCCATTTTTGGTCCAATCTGACTCTTCTAAAGGTAGAGGTATATTGGATGGATCTGATGTCCGGCTGGAGATTAAGTTCTTTTATAAAAAACAGAAAACATCCGTGAACATTTTACGGTTTGCCTAATTGAATTTTCTGATGAATCTTAAATCTTCAGTTAATGATTTTATTCAATCATTAACTGAAGAATTAAGATTCTCAGGTTGAGTTCTATGACAATAAAATATCCGTAGAAATTCTCATATAGCATCGTTAAATATTTGAACTTAACAACTTTAACAAAATATCGTAAGATAACAATGATAAATGTGAATTTTGGTCGTTATTTTAAGAAGTAGAGGGGTACGAATGAACAGATTTGAAATTGGCATTTCACTGAAGCAGACGTTAAAACATGAGAGTGTTATCGCTTTCTTTAACTTCTTTTCTTTCTTTCATTTTTCCACTGAGACCGAGTAGCATCTCTGGTATGTTTTGCCGTCTTTCCACGCGGTCAAAACGGTATAGTCCATTATTTATAAGGTATTGGCAAGGCGTAACGGTCGTACGTGCTGACTAAGGAACTAAGAGAGGGAACAAACAGAATTATAACAAGATAATTAACTAACACGACTTAGAAGAGACAAGGTGGTGTGATTTTCTGGATTTGTATTTGTAATATTATAGATCTCTTTAAAGTTGATGACAGTATCAAAATAATTTTAAGTTCTTGGACAAGACGTTTTTTGAGGGTGTGGTTTGTACAGGTCAACATCAAAACTTCAATCCATGGTGTGTTTTTTTTTTTTACTAGGATTGTTTTGCAACACGCTCACACGTACACTATTTACATTATTCGGACTATTGTCCTCATCTTTGTCGCCATATTTATTACAACGTTTCGGCCGTTGTACGCTCCGGCCTTCTTCAGGTTGTTGGAATGTCGAACTGATCCCTTTATTTCGCTCACTGGGGTAGACTGTTCTAGTTCCACGTGCCATGTTTGATGGATGTCAGTTATCAGTTATCTCCTGTTAATTTCCCCCTCCAAGTTCTCCACCGCCTTAACACTGTGCCATTTGTGGATAAAGGCGTTAGTTAGATCCAGTGACAGGACCCAAAGAGTGTGAGTTCAATACCCGGTTAAGGCAGTGGAGAACTTTCAGAGGCATATATAATTATTTATTTAAAAATATTATTCCATCGCTACATAAGAGTTCTCATGTTTCAAAGCAAGAGCCGAAAACTTCAATATAATTATTTGAATTAAATTGAATTAAAGTACTAAGCTCTGTTCCATCTTCAAGTTATGTAGCGATGGAATCATATTTTTAAATAAATAATTATATTTAGGCTCTACTTTTGTATCGAGCACTTTTTTTTAAAAATACTAAAAAAATACTAAAGAACTTTGGATTATTTACCTAACGAGTTCTTTCCAAATTTCTATATATTTTTACCACACACACATATATATATATATATATTTCGTTGAACAAGGGATTGAGAAGTTTTTTATTGTTTTTTATGTATGCGTACTAATGTCTTATTTTTCTGGGTTAAATAAATGTAAAAACGTGTTTACACTGATAGCGATTTCCAAGCACTGTTGTAAATGTGATATATATATATATATATATATATATATATATATATGTGTGTGTGTGCATTTATTTATTTTCTTCTACCAGACTGAATATTCGAGAAATTTAATTAAAAAGAAATATGCGCGCTCCTCCAGGGTTCGAACGCTCGTCTAACTGGGCAAATTCCTTTAAATCAGAGATGGCTTAGACCTTTTGGCTACGAAGAGCGTCGTGTGTAAAGCATGGTTCAATGTTATATTTAAACGCAAATGTTTTACTGACACGCGAAACCTTCTAATCTGCGCAGTCTGGTATGCTAATGTGGACAAAGTAATTTCTGAAGAAGTAATGTATTTTTGTGCAGTAATACGAGAATGTATATATATATATATATATATCGATACGCATATATCACTTGATATGTGTGACAAAAAGTGTCTGCACAAGCCGAAATTGTACACAGGACAGTGAAACTGTGCACAGAACATTATTGGAATATCTATCTCAAGGCATATATATATATATATATATATATATATATATATATATATATATATATATATATATATATATAAATTTAAGTTCTACTTCTGTACCGAGCAATGATTTTAAAAAAATGCTAAAGAACTTTGGATCATCAATCTAACTGTTTCTTTCCTATTATATCAATGCACACATATATATATATATATTAGCCGTGAAATACAACTAAGTTACGTTTAGTTTATATATATATAATATATAATTATGAATATATATATATATATTTATGAAGTCCGACAATTATTTTAAGACATTTTTATGTTTATACATTCTTTTTTATAGTGACAAATATTTAAGCAAAATGCTCTGTTTATTAAACAACATTTACCGGCCTGAATGTCAAGAAGAAATTTTCCACAGCCAGTAAATGTTGTTTAATACTGTTTCATTATAAACAGAGCATTTTGCTAAATAAAAATGTATAAAATATTATGTCTTAATATATATATATATATATATATATATATATATATATATATATATATATATATATATATATATATATATGCTTTGATAAAGACTAGTTTTCCTTGTGTGTCTCACGCGTACACACAAAAATTCATATCATAGATACATACATATATATATATATATATATATATATATATATATATATATATATATATATATATATATAACATTGTATCTCATTTAGATATATATATATATATATATATATATATATATATATATATATATATATATATATATATATTAAATTCAAATGTTGATGATTTGGGAAGCTTACACAGAAAATATAATTTTCACGGGGGGCTTTAACCAACAATATTCATCGGAAGAGTGCCGTCTCAATTCTTTTTTTATTCTTAACCTCTTTGAAAAAAGAGTACAGTCGTGTTTGAAAATTCCGACATTAATATCTATCTGTTCGTCCTTCACTTCGGTCGAAAAATTAATATATAATAAATGTCAATTTCATTGACATACTGGTATCATTTTGTTGGCTTTTAATTCTTCAAATTTTATCAACCGTCCTATAAAATCAACACACACACACTTTATTTTGCAATCAGCATCATCACTTGATAAGACGTCAGCAGCGTTGAAAAAAATTGCAACTTTTGTAGTGTTGTTATAACATGCATATTTTATAATTTAGAATAAGTATTATTTGCTCTCCTCGGTAATGAGTGCTCTTTTAAGAATAGTGTTTTTGGTTATCAGAATTTTATTCCATCTGTACCAATCCCGTACTTATACATATATATATATATATATATATGCGACGAGAGAGACTCTCCAAAACTCTTTCGTTTGTCACATATGTAAAAATGTACGCAGGAGCAAGGCTGCTTTGAAAAGTCACCTGCAGGCCCACTTTCTGCTCATGTCAGTGTCCAAGAGAAGGCCTTATTCTGTAAAAAAGAAGTGGTAGTTATCATTTATAGATACATACACATACATACACATACACATACATACACATTACACATATATATATATATATATATATATATATATATATACCTATATTCTCGTATTTCCAAAAACAAAATGCTCGAATTATCTAATTTCATGTATTTATTTCCATGTTTTGTCTTTTATTATAATTTATCTTTTAAATAATGCAATGTAAATGGTGCACTTCATCGTATTTGCCTTTTATACGTTTAAATAATGAACATAAAATTATATAAAATGAACTTCGTTTCTTCGAAGCTCGACTTTCACCGTCTCATTTGTAAAATAAGCGATGCTATTTCCTTGAACAAAATTACGGATTAAAACGTCAACGTTTTCTTCTACTACTTTTTCTTCTATGTACCGTGTCCCTTCAGGACGTTGGCGATCATTTGTTCTCCACAATTTCCTATATTTTATAGTTCTTAGCAAATTTATTTATTTATTTTGCTATCTCTACTAATCCCTGTTCTTCCAACCGTTAGGTAGGCTACTCGATGTTTTCCTCTATCCGTCTTGCCTTCAACATGTGAATGTCAAATTTTCCAAGCCTGCTTTCTTAATTATGTTCCCTAGAAATTTCAGTTATCACTTTTTAATTCAAGTATAAGTGTCCTTTATTTATTTATTTTTTTTTCATTTGCTCTAAAACTTCTTCATTGATAACGTGTTTCGTTCATGGGATGAACGTTTATTTACCAGAAAATAATATACAGATGGATCAGTGCGATGGCTTTTCAAAGCGTGTCTCGAGAATAGCATGAGATAGATATTATTCTATAACATTACACGGAATCGAGTGTAACTGTGTGTTGGGAACGTTACTAGAAAAAATATGTCAGAGAAGTGCTTTCATTACCATCGCATTATTTCTGTTTAATATGTAGGGAAAAATGAGAATTTTGAATTTTAATAGTATACCTTACATTCTTTCTTGTTAGTCGGGCAAATTTTCGAGATATATTTTAAATGACTTAACTGGTTTTCATTAGTTTAGGGTTCGTTTGTTGTGGGTTAATCCATTCCAAATAAGGAAGATTTATATTTTCATAGGTATTATTAATCGAAAACAAAATGTCTTCGGTCTATTTATATTTTATTACGTTCCATTTTTATTGGACATGTTATATATATATATTAGATTTATATATATATATATATATATATATATATATATATATATGCATAAAACTGGTCTCACTTATATTTATATTTATATATATTTATATTTATATTAACTATATATATATATTATATATATATTTATATTTATATATATATATATATTTGGAATATATATATATATATATATATATTTATATATTTGCATGTTATATATATATATTTAGATTTATATATATATATATTTAGATTTATATTATATTTATATATTTATATTATTTATTTATATATATATTTATTTATATTTGTGTCTGTGTGTGCGTGTTTATATATATATGTGTTTATTATATTTGCATGTGTATATGGTATATACTATTTATATTAGATTTATATATTTGCATATATATATATTTTATATATATATTTATTATATATATATATACTAATGTCTATATTGTTTATATATATATTTATTTATATTTATATATATATATATTATATTTATATTTATATATATTTATATTTGCATGTATATATATATATTATATTTATTTTTATATATTTATATATATATTTATATATATATTTCATCATTTGTTATATATATATTTAGATTTATATATATATATGTATATATATTTAGATTTTTTATATTTATATATATGTATATTTGCATTTAACTATATATTATATTTATTTATATATATATATATTTATATATATATATATTTATATATATATATTTAGATTTATTATATATTTATATTTGTATATATATATTTATATTTATATTTATATTTAGATTTATATATATATATATATAATTAACTTATATATATATATATATATATATATTTAGATTATATATATATATTTAGATTTTTTATACCGGTATATTCATATTTGTATATATATATTTGGATTTATTTATATATTATATGTTAACTAAATATATATATATATAGATTTATATTTAGATTTATATATATTTGCATGTTAACTATTTATATATATATATATATATTTGTTTTTATATATAACTGGTCTATTTTAGATTTTTATATATTATATTTATATTTTGTATATATTTATATTTATATTTATATATATATTTATTTATATTTGCATGTTAACTGGTATTTATATATATTTATATTTATATTTATATTATATATATATATTTATATTTATATATTATATTTATATTTATATATATATATTTATATTTATATATATATTTTTATTTTACTTGTATGTATATATTTATATTTGAATATATTTATATTTATATATATATATTTATGCTTAATTTATATATATAATTTATTTATATATATATATATATATATGGGAAAATTTTAAATTTATGCGGATGCGTTTCAACCATACATTGGACTTCCTCAGTCTAGCTAAAAAAATTCCTTCTTTCGATAAAACACGTCTTTTCCAGTTTTGTCATTCAACTGTTCGTTATTAGTGTAATATCTATCTATCTATCTATCTATCTATCTATCTATCTATCTATCTATCTATCTATCTATCTATCTTATATAACACACACACACGCACATATATATATATTAATAATAAATATTGAAAACTCAAGTTTTCAATCTGAGCCTGACGATTGCGTTGTGCATGAAACTCAGAGTTATGCTACTGGTGAGGAAAAAATGTATATTTATTAATATATACTTAATAGCTCTGTTACATCACATTGAGCACTATTTTATTAGCCTCGGCACTGAATGTGCGATATTGTATATATATATATATATATATATATATATATTTGTGTGCGTGCATGTTTTGAACAATAAATAATATTAAAGAATTAAAATTTTCTGACACACTGTATTGTATATTGATATTTTTTGTTTTATTATTTCAATTAGGTTTCTCGACTAGTTTCGGCTAGCATGGCCATCATCAGGAGAAAAAAAAATTCTGCTCGTTAGTAAAAAAAAAATTCTGCTTGTTAGTAAAAAAAAAATTCTGTTTGTTAGTAAAAAAAAATCTGCTTGTTAGTTACTGTGAACTACAGGAGTGAATGACTGTTTATGAAGAAAATG
>CAHIKZ030003250.1:1662500-1672500 GCA_903632075.3 Acanthosepion pharaonis | reverse complement strand
AAAAAATTATCTTTCTAAAGATGGAATAACAATAATAATAATAATAATACTAATAATAATAATAATAATAATAATAATAATAATAATTGTTCTCAAGAGTACAGCCCACACCTTACGAAGGGTGTTATTACTATGTAATATATATATATATATATATATATATATATTTTATTTTAGTGGCCAGAAAAAATGTCATGATGCCATTTTTCACCTTCCTTGGGTCTCTCTTGGCGGGACCTGGAGAAAAATATATACCCACCACAAATCAAAGGAAATAAAATGATGATGATGATGATGATGATGATGATGATGATGATGATAATAATAATAATAATATCCAGAACAACAAGTAAACTTCTCATAGATATGCCACTCGTATCTGTTAAAGAATATGACAAAATAAGCAAACATATGCAAACTTGAAAATGAAAATTAAACAAAAAAATGTGGCACCTTAAAATTACTGTTATATTTCTAAAATTTGTATCCTTTGGTCCGACCATAAAGAGGTACGTACAAGAACGTTAACAAAATCCCTGGCAATCCCTGTTTATAAGAACCCCCCTCCCCCCATTTGCATTGTTTGGAACTGCTCATCTCCCCAGGAGAGTATTATCAATCAAAAGAATACGTATGAACATATTTAGAATCGCTTAACATTAGAATCTTTGCAAACAGAATGCATATATTTACAATCATGCATTATGCCAAGTCTAATGATCTGGGTAGGGAATAGTGTACTAAAGGGATTAGTGTACTAAAGAGAAAGCAAAATATAATAATAATAATAGTAAGAAGAAGAAGAAGAAGAAGAAGAAGAAGGACTAACGGGATGTCGGGAATGAAGACAGAGACTGTCTTAACGGAGCTCTGGGCCTTGTGAGAAAAGGAATGGACAATTTTACTAACAGTGTCCCAGGTGACATCAACATACCAGAATGACCAGAATTTTTATATAGATCCCGATGTCTATAGTTTGGACCCGGCTCTACAGGATACAAAGCAGGAAACACAACATGCACAATAATAATAATAATAATAATAGTAATAATAATAATAATAATAATAATAATAACTCTCAGAGTAAACAGAGTGACTCGACTGAATGTATTTCTAACTGGGACCCTCCTGCAATATTATGTGATGTTATCTATCAAAACCTGTCATCTTATGAATCCACATTTGGCTGTGCTGCATGTTCCTGGTATGACCTTATTGGACTGGGTGTCATGTTTGGTATAGTCGGCTATTTGTAAAGTTGTACTCCGGCGACATTTTTTGGGGGCCTGCTGCTCCCTGAGTAAATAATAATAATAATAATGATAATAATTTTTTGTTTTTATTTTTACAAAAATGATTAGTGGAAAATATCAAAGCCATTTCTGAACTTAGATTTCTGGTTGGGAACCAGAAGGAAATGTGTATACAACAGAAATCAAAGGAAATAATAATAATAATAATAATAATAATAATAATAATAATAATAATGATAACTTCTATATATAAAATGCATGTTTCTGCGTGTGTGTAATTCTTTTCACACGGTGCTCAGATACCCTAAATTTTAAACAATAGTACTGATATGTACGGAGAAATTCCGTTATTTTTTAGGGGTGTCCAAATAATAATAATAATAAATATTGGAAATATCATGGTTTGATATTGAGAGTGTTATTTTTTTTTAAGTTGGAAGGATGAGGCAGCGAAGGCGACTTGGGAGTCACATCTAGATACTTGGGAACATTCTTAATTCGAGACTAAGCAGACTGGGTTACCCGGTCTAGAGGCATTTCTAACTGGACCCCACCTGCATGATTATGCGCCGCTTTTATCAAAACCAGTCACCATAACGCTCACATTTGGCTTTGGTGAATGTGCTTGGTATACCCTTATCAGACTGGGTGTATAATGGTGATAGTGGGCTTTGTATATCTGCATTACAATGACACTTTCTTAGTGCGCTGATCTTTTATTGAATAATAATAATAATGTGATATAAATTTTCTAGTATTCTTTGGAATGAAACTCAACAAGTAAGTAAGTAAGTAAGTAAGTAAGTAATAATAATAATAATAATTTGAAGGTAACAGTTGCACATATTACTATCGGTGCACTGGGAACAGTTCTGCAGAGCCGTGTTAATAGATTAGAAACTTTGGAAATGTGAGTAAGAATCACCCAGACGGCAGCGTTATTAATAACATCAGAAAGGACATTGAGCCGAGTTTTGAAGGGATTTGCTGTTGTTTAATCTGTAGCGAGAACCAGCGGATACATCGGGTGTAGAGAAACAAATGATAAACACTGAAACTGTTAAAAAATAACAACAACAACAACAACAACAACAAAAAAAAAAAAAACAGCATTTTAAAAGTCGGTAAGAATACGAAAGATAATTCGGAAATATTAAGGAGACTTGCTGTCACCTGATCTCCACCGTTAGCCACCAGATATTGGTGAGAAATGTCATGTAAAATCGTTATAATTAAAATAATGGATAATAATAATGGATAATAATTATGATAATAATGGATAATATTAATAACAACAACAACAAAAATAATAATAATAATTGATAATAATGGATAATAAAAATAATGATAATAATAATAATAAGAAGAAGAATGGATAATAATGCTAATAATAATAATAATAATAATAATAATAATAATAATGATAATAATGGATAATAATAATAATAATAATAATAAGAAGAAGAAGAATGGATAATAATAATAATAATGGATAATAATAATAATAATAAGAAGAATGGATAATGATAATAATAATAATAATTAATAATAATGGATAATAATAATAATAATAATAATAATAATAATAATAATAATAATAATAATAATAATTGCTTAGTAATGTTATTGACATGACAATCGTGGAAAGTACAGATTTTGAAAGTATTTTTTAAGAATAAATGGGACAATATGGATACTAATGCTAAAAAAGTTTGTTTTTTAATAATAATAATAATAATAATGGATATAATAATTTAAAAATGGATTAATAATAATAATAATAATTGCTTAGTAATGTTATTGACATGACAATCGTGGAAGTACAGCCAATGTGGATACTAATGCTAAAAAAGTTTTTTTTTTCTAATGAATAATCTAAGGGCTTTATTTATGTAAATATGTGTGAATATTTTTTTTTAAATTGCTCAGTGGAAAATGTCCTGATGCCATTTCTGACCTAAGGTCTCTGGTCGGGACACAGAAAGAAATGAGTACACACCAGAAATCAAGGAAATAAAATAAAGATAATAATCTATATTTTTATTTAAGAGTAGAACTTCCTTTGGCCTTTTCTTTCATTAATGTTTCTCAATAAAATTCATTTATCTTTACATTTGACAAGCCTTTTTTTTTAAATTTCTGTTTCTCTTCTGAGACGAGACATATTTGTTCGGATAATAATAAACACGTTAAAAATAAATTAATATACCCTTTTTTCTAATGGATTGGTTGAAATCATTAAATGGAAAGAGACATTTAGGGATATTGATATTTGGCGGGAAATTGGTGTATTTTTCTCATAAGGCACCACGATTTATTTATCGGAACTCCCTTTTGAACCCCAGATAATTAACGACCTCTTTTTGACCCCCATGCATTTAACGATCTTTATGGATAGTCCCATCGTTCAGCAGGAGTCGATATGAACACGTTGAGGATCCCTGAGCTAGGATTTCTAATGCTGATTTTCAACTCAGGAAGGAATCCACTCGCCTCAAGGAAATTGGCGCAACACAATCTTCATCTGCTGGTATTCATTCTCGTTATTTGGAATTATGCTGGACTAAGCTATGATTATGAAATAAAATTTGGTAATATCTAATTCAGAAACAATTAAAAAATTGATCGGAATGAGAATATTTATCTCAGAAGTTTCTTTAACTCCATTTGTGTGTCCTGGGTAAGACGATAAACTATGTCCAGTAGCAAGGCCTCTGATCAGGAGGTTTTGAGGAACGTGGAACCACTTCTTAATTGCTGGTGTTCCCAGGTTTACCCTGACCCGGTGTGGTAGCACCTGTTAGGGTCCCAGCTATGGGCAAATAGTTAACCCCCAAACTGGGGTTAAAACACTATGAAAATGTAAAATTAAGTTTTAATACCAGAAATACTTTGTAAAAAATTATTACCAGCAATACATTATTACCAGTTCTACATTTTTTAAAGAAAAAATAAATACCAGCTATACATATTTGAAAAAAAAAATTACCTGCGATACATTTTTGAAAAAAAATATTACTAGCAATAGATCTTTGAAGAACAAAATATTACGTGAAATAAAAATTGTCGGTATTAAATAAGCCATTGAAGTTAATATGCCGTAAAATAAAACAAGCCAAACCAGACCGGTCGTGCCCATAAAATTTAGTATACTTTTAGGGTACTAAAAACCCTAGAAAAAAAGGTTGAACGTTACTGGACACTTATTCATTCTTCAGGGATAGCCACCGGACATTTAATGGGAACATGCAAATCTGTATAATAATAATAATAATAATGTATAGTCGACTTCCCATGTTGCATAAGTTTAGCCTACCTTTCTCTTACCCTGATATACAATAAATTCCTATATAATATTTGATATTTCTCTTCTCGATTCTATTGAGTAGAGACGTATATTTAAATATTTTTATACTAACAAAATCGTAATTTTTTAATTATAATTTTGTCCACGTGAAATTTCATGCAAGTAGCAACTGGTGATTTTCACTAGAGTCCAAGTAGCAGTAAATATTCTTCATTACTCCAGGACTCTCCTCAGTATTCTAGGCCTGTCATCTAGATTGTTGCCATTTTTCCCGGTTCTTCGGAATAGTTCGCAGCGCCTCGACAAAAATTGGGGTGACTGTCACCTTCACATTACACAATTTAATCAATTCTCTGGCAAGGACGAGATATTTATGAAGCTTTTCATTTCTCTAAAGATTTATTATATAGTTATTCGTTTTGCTTGTATTATATGGTTCTTCATTTTTCTTGAAAATTATTATAAGATTATTACATGGTTATTATTATATGGTTATTATTATATTAGTTATTATTATATAGTTATTATTATTATATGGTTATTATTATAATATACTTATTATTATATGGTTATTATTATATGGTCTGCAGAAATAGAGAAATCCAGTATATGATACATTCTTTTCTTTTTATGCTTAGGGTTAATAGATTCAAGCTTCTGATCATTATTATTATTATTATTATTATTATTATTATTATTATTATTATTATTATTATTAAGTAAATAGCTCATCAAAATGATGCTGGGGTATGAGAAATCCAATATAGCTATCATGAAACTTAAGAGTATACCAGGCAAATAATAATAATAATAATAATAATAATAATAATAATAATAATAATTATTATTATTATTATTATTGAGAGATAATGACGCCGGTAACAACGAAGCCCCAATGTATCCATAATGATACCATGTCAGATAATATATCAGGCACTTGCATCACATCCAAATGTGCACAATTATTATTATTATTATTGATGTTGTTCTTGCATGTTTGCAATTTATTATTGCTGTTATCATTACTAATTATTCTTGTATGTTTACACACTTTTCATTATTATTATAAATACTGTTGTTGTTGTTGTTGTTCCATGCATTTTAATTTCCCCACCAGTTGTGCAGTGATTATCGCGGAAGAACAAGTGACAGCAAATCTTCTCAAACCGCCATCACCTTTCTCAGTATTCTCGAAGATGCCAGACGCGTTGCGGTCTGGACAAAATCGATTCTACTTTGAATTTCTAATTCATTCAGCTTCTCTTCTAGTATTTTGAGCCCGGTTCCAAGTGCGCCAGTTAATATGGGCACAACTCTACTTTTGTGTTCCACAATTTTCTCAGTTCTCGGGCGAGGTTCTTGTATTTTTCATTTTCTTTTAGCTTATTGATTACAGCTCAGCATGCTGTAGGGCTTTTATCATCATATGTCTTGCTTATATGTAAAAGGTCACTTTTATTTTACCGATGTACACACACACACACACACACACACACACACATATATATATATATATATATATATATACATACATACATATATACATATATATATATATATATATATATATATATATATATATATATATATATATATATATATATATATATATATATATATATATATATATATATATAATATTAATAAGTCCAAGGTTTAATAATGGAGAATGATTTTATTTTACGCATGTATGTATTTTTAGACAGAATTTCAAATTTCTTTGTCACTGCACTTAATTCAGTGGTTAATATTAATCACACCGACCAAATATTATACATTGCAAATTTCTGATTAATTTAATAACTTTTTTAACGCGACAGGCTACGGACTTATTGACACACCATTGTGCACGTAAACGATCTGTAGATACATAGAATTGGCACTTTAAAAAATATTTTTTGAAATTCACTGTCACCTGTTCAATAATAAATTCATTACTTCTTCTTCTTCTTCTTCTTCTTCTTCTTCTTCTTATTATTATTATTATTATTATTATTATTATTATATTATTATTATTATTTACTTGGGTTTCTATTGTATACATATTTCCTTTCGGGGCCCCAAAAAACCTAAGGTCAGAAATGGCTTCATTTCATTTATGCCCTCACGTGCGACATGTTTTAGTTTTTTACTTCATGATCCATATATTTTAATAGTCTTTTTTAATAACTTATTAATAATAATCTTTCTTTTTAGTATAGTGTGCAACTTCATGAAAATTAATAGAAAAATCAAGAGGTAGTATCTTTGCATTCTACAAAAGCATACATACACACACACGCGTATATATATATATATATATGTATATATATATATATATATAAATGGACTCTAAAGTCAACACCGAGTGGCGACAGTCTGCTTTATGTAAGAATGCGATCTTCATGACTGTCGCCGCTCGGTGTGGACCTCAGTGTACACGTTTATGTTTACATACACTATATCCCTCATATACATATGTATATATCTTTGAAAAAACACAGTAACACAAATATAGATATATAAATATGTGTATTTGCTTATATGTATATATATATATATATATATATATATATATATATATATATGTGTGTGTGTGTGTGTGTGTGTGTGTGTGTGTGTGTGTGTGTGTGTGTGTGTGTGTGTGAAAATTTCTCAGTGTTAACCTGTAGAAAAGACAATATATATATAAAAATATGTATATAAAAGAAAAGAAAGAACAGTAAGATATATAAATATATATATATATATATATATATATATATATATATATATATATATATGTTTGTATGTGTTTGTGTGCATGTTTTTATATATATATATATATATATATATATATAAATCAACTAGTGTTTACTAGCAAAAGACCACTTTCAAGATTTTATTGTTGATTTTGTTATATATATATATATATCTCTGTTACTCTTGAGAAACTTTCAAGATTTTATTGTTGACATACATACATATACACAAGGAGTAGATACACATAATAATTTATTATACATTTTACATGTGGATAAAAAAAATTTATTATAGATTTTTTTTAAATGTATATAAATAAATATATATATATATATATATATATATATATATATATATATATATATATATATTAATATGACATATTTTTATTGCTCCAAACGTAATTATTAGTGAATATTCGTTTGTTTTAAACTATTTATTTCATGTACCGGCCATAATGACAATCGGAAAATTTTTTGTTAACGGTTTTGTGTGTGTGTGTATTCAGGTTCAAATATCTATATAGTATCACACATTGAGTGCTGTTATAAATATATATATATATATATATATATATATATATATATATATATATATATATATATATATATATATATATATCTGGAAAAACAAACAAAAATCCTTAGAATATGATTATATTTTTTTAATTATTCAGAATGAAATTCAATATCTGAAAATTTTTAATGAATATTGTTCAGGACAATATTCATTAAACCGAAATCATACGTCCTGAAATTTCATTCATAATTAAAACAACATAATCACATTCTAAGGATTTTTGTTTGTTTTCCAGATTTTTCTTCTGTTTTCATTCTGTCATTTTATATCCATTTATATTTGTATATCATATATATATATATATATATATATATATATATATATATATATATATATATATATATATATATATATATATGAATAGATGTATGAATGTACATTTATTTGTCTCCATGTATTTAAATGTTTATGTGAATACAACAGAGAGCATGTTGTTAAATAGATAGATATTATAATTAAGATAAAATGTACAGATTTGTATGTAAATATGGATGTATATATTTATAAACTTATATACGTCATGATATGTTTATGTATATTTGTTTTATATATGAAACTACATATTAAATTTGTATATTTGTATTCCAATTATATTTGATTTGGGGCATATAAACTTTTGTATATATATATATATGTATGTATAGTATATATATATATATATATATATATATATATATATTGAATAAATAATTATATTATATTATATTATATTAAATATATATATATATATATATATATATATATATATATATATATATATATATATTGTGCAGTTCAAACGTTTGAGGCATCTCCATGATATTTTTTTTAAATTTGACTAAAAAGTTGTTTTGTACTATTAATAAGAGAAAACTATTATTCATTGTGAAAATACTGGGACATGATTTTTATTAGAAATCTTATTATGACATTTATTAATGCTAAAACAGTCAGTCTTTTAAACAGTCTGTAATATTTATATATATTATATATATATATATATATATATATATATATATATATATATATATATATATATATACTCTTAGGTGCTTAATACAAAAGTAGTTTTAATAATTGGAGTTAGATATGGGGAATTTTTCTTAAAAGTCAGAAAATCATTTCAAATAATTGCGAAATTAATAAACATACTTAATAAATTAAATGTTAAATTAATAAAATTTCCTCCAAAAACAAACAACTCATCATCCACACTTTTATCAGACAGCTAACAGTATATAATACTGCTTCGATCGATAAAACCGTTATTAGTCTTAATAAAGGAAACTGTTTTTTGTATTATGTCATTCAATTACACCCCACTATTTTAATCAATTCACCCCAAGTAAGGCGATAATGCTACTAAGGCGCAAGGACCTACTGGGAGAGAAAGATAATGAGTAAGCTTTAGAAAAAACAAAACAAAACAGGAAACAGGAAACAATGGATAAACATTTACTCCTGCTCAAAAGGCCGAGGATGAGTGTTACTCGGGCAATAGGCGAACCTATCTATTACTAGTGAGAATAAATAAAATTTTAGTTTTTAGCCGGAGAGGTTAGAAGTATAGAGCTGAAGTAAACTTTAGAATGAACACACACACACACACACACACACACACACATATATATATATATAATATATATTTTGTTTTTACGTTATTTTTATAGATACAAATATTTAAGTAAATGCTCTGTTTATAATAAACCAGTGTTAACAACATTTACTGGCCCGAATATCCGAGAAATTTCATAGAAAATATGTGTCCTCCGACAGGAATCGAACCTGGAGCCTACCGTATCCTGACGTGCTATACTATTGGTCTACAGAGGAAGCGTCTAGTTAGCAAGATTAAATTACTGTTTTTAAACTACAAATTTCGCATGATTTCTCTCGAACATTCATATCTGCTCGAAATATATCTTAACGTAAACAGATAACATCATAAATTATGAAATGGACTAAGTCCAACAATTATTTAATATACCATATTTTAATTATTTAATATATATATATGTGTGTGTGTGTGTGTGTGTGTGTGTGTGTGTGTGTGTGTGAAAATATATAGAAAATAGGAAGGAACTGGTTAGGTAAATAATCCAAAGTTCCTTAGTATTTTAGTTATTATTTTTAAAAAATAGTGCTCGATACAAAAGTAGAG